>JBBPMY010000533.1:0-14551 GCA_038090615.1 Phylloporus gajari
GATGGATAAACAGTAGAGCTGGTACTCGTGGACGCGTGACATGTGGAGTCTGGACATGTCTATCGAGCCGTACACGGTCCGTCGCTCATTTATTTATCTTCCACCCTCCGCTGATCTCTCCTGGCGTGGGTGCTAGTGTGACTTGGACAGAGATATGGTGGGGCACTCGTGGAAATGCACACGGTGAAACCTGGGTCTCACTGGCGTGAATGTGTCGCCAGCCCATGCACAATTCCGCGTGCCTCCCACTCTCCGAACACGGCGCGAGGACAAATACACACCCTCACCCTCTCTACCGTGAATACCATGAACATCCGCAATACATTTCGGAGTACGGATCCGATGCGTGCACTCGATTGGTTTGTGAGGTATATGCTGAGTATCTCTGAGCGAAAACATGCTATCAAGGGTAGGTCGTAACTCTTTGCCTTTCGTTTTAAGTGCACACCTGTCCGATCTGATCATGATATTGCCTATATTTTGTGCGCCTCCTTGTTGGTCCCTCACGCAGTGCACATCTTGACAAAGAGATTCGATTCGGGAGATGCTCGACTGGAAGAGCTGTCGTGAGCGCTCGTGTATATATAAACGCTCTGGCACTATCAACAACATGCGTAGTCTTTAAGCTCTATGTACGCTTATTAAATCTCAGAACATTTCCCCAAGCAGAGTAAGCTCGGAGTGAGCGAGCGATAGTATATCATGAAAGACGAGTGACGCACCAAGAGGCTATCAATGACATCTGCCGAGAACGGACCGCCACCGCCTTTGTCTCAACCTCTGGCCCTCGTACTCTACGGGGAGGGTCGTTGCGGGGTATGCTTGAGGTGGGCGAGTGATTGGCGTGTCGTGGAAGATCAGAGTGACATACCCTAAAAGATACCCTTGAGAGATTTCCTTCGTGACTTGTGCTACCACTCCGTAACCTCCTGTGCCCTTTTCGTTGGTGTCGGAAAGGAACCAAGGAACCAAGACGTGCTAAAAGGAAAGGTGGCTGGTAGTGATTGGCCACACCATTCGCATATATGCTGATGGCCTCTGTGACTGCTCCGGAAAAGGGTGTTGTGATAAGATAATATCGAGGCATCCAACGGTTCACACGCAGAATAAGACCAGAAACGTATGGGAGAGATGGTGGTAGTGGATCTGATGGATCCCATTTGACATTTTGAAGCGATACTGATGGAATAGCGGGCCACCTTACAGGCTTGGATTGAAAAATGCGAAGAGCAAGTGGTAGACAGCAGGAGTTGGAGACCTACAGAATAAGAAACTTGCATGGGGAGAGAAAAACGTTGAGCATCATCATGGCCATCAGTATGATGGAACAGTGGGTCCATTGGGTCCAGGTCCTGGCTATTTCGGTGTTCTAGGCTCTCCAGACGGCCATGATCAAGCATTCTGACTCAGTAGCCCATTGGTAGTACCGCGCCACATGCCTTGACACTATCGTCTAGGAGACCAGTGGAAGCAGACTGAGCGGGAAAATCAAACTCGCCAGGTGAAGGTTTGGGTAGCGGACGGACAAATCGTCAATAGACGGTGAGACGTTTGTGTGACAGGCTGGCAAAGGATAACGAAGGCACTGAATGGACTATGATTAAATATGAACATAGGAAGAGCAGCATTGTTATGCGATGTATCTGTTGAATCGTATGCTTACCGACGCGCAGAAAGTGCCGAAGAAGCTGCGCCAGGCAATAGAACACGTTAGAGAGCGAACAGAGCGACTAAAGGAGGTGGACCTACCTCCGAGTGCTCCACATGCGCCAGGCGACTCCAGCAGCGAAATTGCCGCACCACACGACGTCCACAGTGACCATGGACGTACCCACGATGGCACAAACCAGCGCCAGGTCGACACGATCGCGCAGCTTCGATATCCGGGTGTAGGATGGCACATAGGTGAGCAGGTCGAGTTGGAAGCCAAAGCAGGCAATCTGAGGCGCGGAAGCGGTGCCTACAGCATCGTATACGACTGGACTGAATGCCGAACGGATGGCGCAACGAACGGTGCATGCCACGACCCAAAATGAGTCGGAACGGACGCGCTAGCTGAAGACAAAACAGATCAGCACAGACGCGACAATAGCATGACGGTGCACGTACCTAGGCCACCCAGGGGGCATCTCAAGTTGCTTGCTGAATATTTGGGCTTGTTCGGCAATGTGCTCGCTCCCTATTTTTTCGTGCGCCTCACCTTTCACAGCAATTTACTGACATTACTGAGCCCACCCCTGTTCATGAGCCCCACCTGCTCGCTGCTCGTTTCATGTGCCCCGAAAAACCGTGAGCGCACCTAACGTACACCCACCCGTCACACACCCCACCCGCTTGCCACTCGTTTCGTATGCCCAACGTGCACGCTCCACCAGAAAAGATTAGCAATGACGATGACGCAACGTTGTCAATGGCCCAGTGCCATCAATAACGCCATGTCATCGTCATTGCATGGGCGGTGCAAGCGGGCAAGGAGTCAAGGACTGGGAGCTTGGGAGGGTGAAAGGGCGATGAAAAAGAGTTGGGAGACGACAGAGGCAAGGGGATGCACTAGAGTGATGGCGATGGCAATGGATATGACAACAGAAAGTGCCGGATGGACGGTATAACAAGTGGTGCATGCAACAGCTCAAAATGAGTGGATGTGCAACTGAGTACTCTGACTTTGTGTGCTTTCTGTACTCTTTGTCGCTTTTCATGCTTTCCTGCTTTTGACATTTGTATGTAAACAAAAAAGCACACAAAAAGTATGGAAAGTAAGTTGTGAATTTACTGATGCGCCGCCGCCCCCGGCCCGCCCCCGCCCCAGCCCGCCCGCCCGCCTAGCATACGCTCTACCTATGACATGCGACGTACACCTACGACCTGGCCACTGGCCACTGCCGGACCTCTACCACTGCCGAGGGATGGCCAGACCCAACCGGTACACCGTGCCTTAGAAACTTATCATGCCGCGTGTTTACTTAAGTTGAGTCGTTACTTCAATACGCGTATTTGTTTCATTACGCACTACTTGATTTGACTAACGCTTGGCGACAGATTGTCTGATGTTCATATGGAAATTGAGGAGGTAGAATGGGAGGAATCCTCACTTGTCGCATTCTACTCGGCTGACAACAGAAGGTGACGACTCCATTAGGCTCTACTGATCACTGGAAACTTCCGGCGTGTGGTCTCACTATCCGCGTTGGCTACTGTTAGGTTTTACATCACCTCTCTACCTTTATCAGTTCGATTGATGCACATATATAGGGCAAGTCTGACGATTCGACATGTCCTTCGTGTGAGTGTGACTCGTTCACGAGCCTTGAACAACCCTATACATTCGAACTTGGTGCTCAGCACTGCATCCCCCAGTGGTTGAAAAATTCGCTGAAAGCCTTAATGTTGGAATGGATTGTACATATATAGGTGATTAGAATTGCATAGGATCTTGTTTGATGTGGGTAGTTCGCACCACCAGCCCACCACCCCTCCAACAAAGCCTCTATTGCCTCGATCGTCACACAAGAGCACTCGTGCGAGCAACTTCCTGAATCTCCGCCTCCATTTCATTACCCCGCTCTTCGCTCTCATTCTCCCCAGGACCTGCAAATGCGATCGCGCTCCGTACAGCACCCGGCTCGAAACTTGAACCCATACCAAAACCCGTATCAAGGTTGCTCCCTCGTCTGCCTTGAAGATCATGAGCATATAGCTCTCGCAAGTTCAAGAAGAATCGGGGTATAAGGATAACAGGAGGTATGATTTCTAGCATAGCACCCAGTAGAGTAAAATACTGGTTACTGGCCGCATCGGGTATTGTGACAAGCAAGATCGTAACCATTGAAGAGCCCACCCCGCTATACACCATTAGCACAGTGGCGAGAACTCGCAACAACAGAGATGTGGACATACACGATAAAGTAGACCACAGCCTCCCTCACAAGACATTTCATGTAACGATTGAGTCTGACACCTTTTGTTTGCTTGTACGTTTGACGCAATTCCTTGACAAACTGGATAATGGTGAGAAGGCACATCAATGTACCAAGAGTCAGTGCAAAACCCGAAGGAAAATACTTAAGCCAGCGTGGGACTGGGTATTCTGTGTTCGCGCAGAATGAAAACCGGAGCACTTGAATGGTGACAACTATACAGAAACAGCATATCCTGTTTGTAGTGAGTAGTGATACAAAATAATTTAAGCTCACATGCAGCATTGCTAACATTGGCCATGAAAATAACATTACACGCAATAAATGATATTTCGCCCAAGATGTAGATCGTGAGGAGGGTGTAAAGGACAAGTGTTGATCGATTGTATAGTGCATACACGCGAAGGATCATCGCTACTGTTTTCATATTGTAGTTGAAGCTTGAAGTCTGGAAGTGAAGGTGATATCTCACACGATGCAGCAGCCGCGAAAATCGAGGTGTTCCATTCGGTAAGATAATAAATTACTCGGCCTAGAGGCCATCCTGATTAGTGTAAATATTGAAATTATAGACTATACTCACACCTATCCACATGCGTTTAGTTTCTAGGATACATTGAGCAGTATAAGATAGAGCACAAATACATACATCTAGAATCGAAATTTGTAAGTATCTTTTTCTCATTCAACAGCGAATACCTTGTCAGGACCAGGAAAAAAAGTACTCCCGACTTTAATTGTGTCAAATTAGCCAGCGACGTGTTTCAAACTTCAAACGCACAGATGGACTGTAATCTAGTGCACAAATCAAGCATCATGCTGCTGTTAATATGTCACAGAAGTGTACACATACATGGAGGAGCAAAGCCCAAAATAACGAACCTAGAGAATAACATGTTTCACTTTAATTGATGACTTACTTGATATAAAAAGGGTGCGTACAAGGATAAACATGGTAGAAATCAGCGTCCAAGGCTGCATCTGTAAGCCATGTCAGAATACTGCATTTTCTGCAGCCCAGCAGGAAGGTAAAGTCTAACCCAAATGTATTCTATCTAAAGATTGTCAGTGATTGAGATGTGCTATGGTGAGCATGAATTAGAACACAAAATATACCTCTTTTGGGAATGTGAGGACTGAAAGTGATTCACGTTTGCAAAGGCGAAGCTCGAGAAGTTGAGAAAAGCACACTTACTATAATCATATATGATAGGAGTGATATACACGACTAGAAATATCTGTAAGCCTTTTGTGTACAGACTTGTCAACAATGGACACACGAGATATGTAGTTATTTTGCAGAATGCTTGTGACAAGTGGCTGCAGAGTGGTTGAAGTCATGTGGCTGATATCGATATGGAAAGGGTGGCAAATTTGAGAGGATATAACACTGAAAGATGGTATTTAACGGACAGATGGAGTGACCCATCCGACGGACAATCAAGATGGTGGAGGCCATCCTGTGGTGCTTCTTGAACACGGCATCACAGACTCAGATTCCAGAATAGCAATAATAATACCTTGGACGCCATCTCATCAGATGGAACCAAGGGTCATTAATCCGTTCATCATCTGATGTATGTGAAACAGTGTCTGCCTAGTCTAGTACTAGAACATCAAGATGGCGAACGCTGTATCAAATACAAGTCACATCAAGAACATGATGAACCGGCCACCATCACATCAGAAGCGCATTGCAGGGTTCATACTTTGATCTAATGGCTGCATGCGCACCTATCTCCCATCACCTTATCCGCTATCTTTTCTTTGTAGGAAGCACCCTCCATTGTATGTGAATAATCTTGAGCAATTTGTGTCCCGCGTTGGAGCTCTCAGTATGTATCAACATTAAAGGTGTCTGATATCGGTGGCAACAAGTTCACGTACAGTTAACCAACGCTAATCCGAATTGCTGTCGGAACTGTCCTATCTTATCAGCATGGACGCGAAAATGATCCCTCTCTGGAGTGGTATGACCGTCATTCGAGACTATACCGGGCTTCGTCAGAGAGCTTTCGTCATACATTCAAGCACGGTAGCAATATTGCTCAGATCATGAAGAGACGAACACAATCTGAGCATTGAGAAGATGAACGTGTAAATTATTATCTGGTAAAAGCAAGACTCACGATCCAAGAGGTACCTCGAGCCCTCAGCCAAGAGAACAGTTCGTACAGAGTATATGAGGATGGAGGCCCACGATGGCGAAGGCTTTAGGGAAACGAACCGATGAGCTCTCCTCTAAGGAGTGCCTTCATTGAAAACCCTTCAATAGTAGGATCTGAGGCGAGATAAACTGCAGGTTCAGAGCGGGAGTTGGCTCTCACTTTGGAGGTACTAATCGTAGGTGTCTCGTGTTCGTTTACATCGGACTGATATCCCGGCACTTGACGCACAGACTCGCAAGGTTTAGTATGGCCCTGTGTCACAGACCCCAAGTAGGGGACCGCGAGCACTTGGATGGTTGAATCTGAGGCCTGAGAAGCTGGAAGCCTGGTGAAGATAAAAGTATGAGACAACAGGTTATGGGGCCTGTGCGCTGATCGTAGCTCAAGGTTGCAAAGCAAGTGGGTTGCTGAAAACGAACCAATGGCTCGCCCAGTGACTGGGCGACTTGGGCGACTTGTAACGAGGTACGTCGGGGTTACCCTCCGAGTCCAGGATTTTAGTAGTTTTCGCTCTCTTTCGCCGTAGTCTGGGCTTTTTTCGGCGCTGCAGGTCGAATTTCATCGTCTGGGTCGTCGAGAGCGCCTGATGCCGTTGGCTTGGCTTGCTCAAGCGCGATTAACGCTGAGTGGCCGGGGGACTTGGGAGTCACTACGTTCAATACGATACGCACTCCTCTTCACCATCAACCGCATCGACATTGTTCGCCTGGCACCATCAGTACTACGCGTCACTGACTTACCTCACACTGCCTGTCTGGATCAAGTTCCTGTTTGCGGATGGTCCTTTCTTATTATCCTACCTTGACTCACTGACAGGCCACCCAGCTCTGGAAGAATAGGAATTATAGAGTGGGAGGGACCCCGTGCGTCTTTTTCTTCTGTCTTGTGCGACCTAAGATGAATCTGACGACTGCCGTGTCTTACATCCAGGCTGCATCTGTCAGTTGGATGGATACAAATGTACGCAACAGGTACCAACCATTCGATGGTTCGTTTCCATGACCCGTTCACGGGTTAACAGGCCTTGTGGTGCCTCTATCAACTTTCCCTCTGACACTGTGTCAGAGGGAAAGATGATCAAGGTACCACACCTGTTCAGCTTTACCCTGACTGCTGCTTACTGACAGGATGAACTGTTCAACCTCCTTACTCCACCTCCAAAATTCTAGGCTAACGGTTCACGCTATAGCGCCCTCTTGATCGCCGAAAGAGGAGTTGCATGTTCGGTAGACTGGCACTTGTGTTTATTCTATTCAGCGCTGACCTTGCAACAGTCTCGGAACCAAACGTTAAGCATCCACGAACAACTCGACATTGCGAGATATTACCTAAACACGCGACAAGGAACCCGGTATTGAAGAAGTTCATGGTCTGATCAGCTCCAAACAAGATCTTGAGTACATCTACGCTGACGCTGACAACAGTCATATACAATGATGTCGCATAGCGTCCTGACCCAGCATCCCTCCAAAATCACGGCTTTGGCACAGCACGAGCTACACCCCCCGAGCATGACGTCCCTCAAGGTCCTCACCGCCCCGGAATGTAGGGGTAACGCCCTGTGGAGTTCGGAGTACGTCCATGATCAGTTACATAAGTAGGCAAACAGTGCACACTGACGCCAACTCTTGTACAGATATGCCCATTACTGGTCCCTCACTTGGAGGGCTCGAGCGCGCTCCACAGCAACGTAGGCCAACCTGTCAGTGCCCGCATCGCCGGTGTGGCGGTGAGGAAAGGTCCTGGTCCTAGGGCTTGGGGTGGCAGGGTCTGTCCAGTGGCGGTGGTCTCGTAGGTCATCTAGCGCTCAGTGTACCTTGGATTGAAAAAGCTGCGCAAAGGCGCGGGGCAACCATGCATGGTCGCCGAACGCATCTTGAACGCCATTGATGAGTGGGAGCACCATTCCCCTGCAATATTGTCGAACGCGATCGTTGCCTTGGACGGAGATAAAAGTTGTCCCGTTCGACAGCTTGCATCAGCAAGTGCTCGCGTATGCATTTTTGGGTTTTCAACCACGACGCGAACTGGATGCATACCGAGATGGGTGTCTGGCTCGGGGGGGGGTCAGTACTAGTACACCACGTGTCAGAGAGCGACGGAGCCCCCACCGTAATCGGTCCGTGCGTTTGTGTGGTCCTGGGTCCGATTTGTCATCGTATGTAGATTTCCCCGCTCCTCGTAGATTTCTTGTTTTCTTTAGCGTCGATCTGGTCTATAGAGTCCAGTGTCCAACGCGAGTTTAGTGCTACGGGCTCCGGTGACCGTGACAAATAATGATGACTCGGACTGTCGGCTCCGGCCGGCGCCTTAGCGTATTATGTAGGACTAGGTTAGCCAGTTGCTGCATAATAACATCGCTTGTCCAAAAAAAAAAAAACAAATAATGATGACTAATCGAACGTTCAACAAGAGGTTGCCCATAAAGTTTAGACATGACTGTCGTCTGTAGTAGGCTGTGGATCGTTTCGTTCGTTTTCCGCGGTAGTCTCATCGTCTTTATTGACAGGGACTTGCGTCGAGAACCACCAGAGGCTGACGTGTTGGCTTCCCAGGGACCAGTTACGCCCAGGCCCCAGGGTCGCATGCATACTGTCACACTGCATGGCCTCCTCCGATTCCTGTAGAGGCTCCACAACGTCGAAACTTGAGGTTCAACGAATCAGTGGCCCGCCTGCACCTCTGACACTTACTATGGTATGTACAACTTGAACACAACGTACCAGCCTGGTCGATCAAGTCGTCTGGTACTTTCGTGTCCATGAGCTTCTGCCGTCTCTGCAACGCTTGGTAGCCCCGATTAATAGTATCATCTACTCGAAAGCTCTTCAGGTTACTCGGCCACGCAGATTGCGTCACAACTTGCAATACTTGTTCTCTCTAGAACTAGAAACACTCGTCCTCCGTGTATGGGTCCAATAAGTCCATTCTCTGCAAGGTTGTCCTGGTCATGCAAAGCGAACGAGGAATAACAGCAAGAAATAGGATGAGGATAAAGATTGCGATCGAGTCTATGATCGTCACAAGTCGTTAGCAGGGTGTCACATGTCAGTAATGAGCGGACCCTCCATCAGAGAGAAGTGTATCAAAGTAGTCTAAATATAACGCTTAGCGCGCCTCCGAAACTGCTTCCACATTCGTCCAGGGGATGTAATGGTGGTATCCCGTCGTGCTTGTACATGGCATGGCGTCAGGTCATAGTGACGAAACCGTTTCCAAGCATGCAAACACGAGCGACATCCAATACAGCACAAGAGATCTATGTGATGTCTTCGCACTAAACAAATGCGAAACAAGTGTCAGTAATGTCACCATGGTGATTGTAGCGAGTCCAGACTACAGGCAGATGGGCACATACCTGTTCATGGTGGACGGCTGACCCGTGATCTTGACCATCATGACGGCGACGAGCCCATCGATGGCGTTCGTGCCAGGGACAGCAACACTTTGATGATGATTAATGCCGTTGCTGGAATTCTGGAGTAGCCCCGACACGTAGTTGACAGAGGTGTGGTACGTGTAACCGTTGAACGACGTCTGGCCAGAGTACGTGCTCGTGTTTGTGAGGTTCGAGGTTGGAATGATGCTCGATTGTGCTGTGGCATTGCCGACTAACCAATCACGTCCGAGATCATATCTACCGCGTCATGTTAGTACAGATGCATATAGTATTCTAAACGCGAACCCGTTGATGATGATGTCGTGCTGGTCTGTGAACGATCAGCGATCATCGATCGCGTTGATAAAGGAGCGAGATGAACGCACCAGCGATCGGCATCTCATACGATACGGCCACAAAAATTGCACCGCTATCAGCATCAGACCCGTTCTGGATCCAATAGCGGATGTGATTGCCACCTAAAATCGTCTCTTCGCAAGTACCGAGTTGGACATTGCCATAATCCCATCGTATTTCTGCGGTTTGGTTGACTGTTGACCGAGAAACGTAAGGACGAAAGTGGGTGGACACTCGTGTACAACGCAACACACCGTACCCGTTACCATCGCCGAGGTTCGCAGCTTGGGGGTCGCCAGCATGCTGACCCAACCATTCGGTCGAGAAACCAAATGACCTAGACAATGTAGGCGTAGGGCTCAAACAAGGACTACAAGGTACACTGACCGGTAATAGTTGATGAGCCCACCATTGTTCACGGTGCTCTGGAGAACAGCTGAATCTGAGTAAGCTGATAAAATGACGTTGAGAGGTTCGCCGAGCCCTGCTGGATATGTGCCTTGCACTTGCTACGGTGAAGCTGACATCACGTTCTGTCGGAACGCGTGTGAATCGTAGCACGCACTGTGAGCATGCTGCCACCTCCGTTCATTGGGATATAGTATGTAACTCACGTAGATTCTCTACACTCGATCATTATTCGCACAACTCAGTCGCTCGAGTGAGCCTACAACGTCTTAGCTCGTACATTCTAGCAAGCAACTGTGTTTATAGGCAACTTGGGGCTCCCAGCGTTGCTTTATTGCAGCCATGAGCCGCAGAATTGTTGTTTACGCCTTTACCCTCGGTGATGATGACGCACCTACAGTGTCACAGAACAGAAAGGCTCATAGATAGCAACACCGGCAGTGAGCTCATGAGAGGGCTTAGCCTTGTGATGAATACTCATCAACCCCAGCTCGCTCGTGCCGCAGTCTGCAAACCTTGCATCGATTCGAGGTTCGAAAATAGGCGGTAGAAGCAACATCTATGCGCGTTGCGGTGATGCCACAGACGCGACCACAGCAACGCAGTTTGATCTGTCTTTCAGGCACATCGATCTCTCTGTCCACCTTAGGATCTGCAAGGCGGTCCTACTTTTTCATGACTCCGATTGTGGCAGTGAAGGTGCGGCGCAGGGTGCATTAGCTTTCTGTTTTGATTCAGGCTTCTTTCCACCTTTGTACTGGAGAGGTCCGGGTGAACTTTAAATTCTTGACCTCTCCAGTACAATGTTGGTAAGGGGCCTGATTTCCATTTTCTAAACACTAACATTACCTTTGATGCTCAGTTAGAGGAAGTCCAACCACGGTATCGTTAGGGTGAACTGTTCTGTGGTGCTGTTATGTGACGATCGTTGATACTATCATTATTCACCACAACTGGTGAGGCACGAACTACTTAGTTCCCTGATGGTCTACTCTGGATCATTTCTACTAACTCTCGGATGTGCGGAAGCCACTTCCAAGTTTAAGGCACATCTATATTTTTGACAGTCCTGATTCGTACGTGCTGCTTTTTCTCTGTAGGCGCAGTGTGGTTGATAGGAGTCAGCTTCCTTGCTTCGATCAAGAGTGGATGTTGCAGGGAGCATGTACTTCTGCTCTTTTCTGCTCCATGCGCGGGGCAGAGGTGTAATGGCAAAACCATAAGGAGCATTGTGTTTCTCGGAAGCATTGATGATAAAGGCCCTCCCAGCCTTGTGAGCCTCATCCGTTGGGCTCAAGACGACAATCTGAATTGCACCATGCAAAAAACTACAGGGCTCCGTAGTACGGTCATGTAACATGCCATAGCCTTGAGCTTAGGGGACAGTACTATGTACAACTAATTAGGACGATTAGCAATGTGCCGTGAGATTGCGAGACACGACCCTTGTTCGCGCGCGAACCTGACTTTGACTAGCCATCGGAGCAGAAATGTGAGAGCACTCGGGCAATAAATAATCGAGCCCGTATAATTAACAATTTCACACAACGAGTACAGAGGCGATATCACTAAAAGTATGCAACGATCAACAATTCCTACACTTCCAATAAACAAGAGAAATTGTTTGTCATGGCACAGGAATTGTTGTACTGGCTACAGGAGGTGTTTGTTCATGGGTTAATCCGACACACATTGAAGCCAAGGGCACTTACTCGGGTGGGCAGCAAGAAATCTGAAAATTGGGACTAACGATACAAGTCCATCAATTCGCACGCCAAATGCTTTCAAAATACAATGCTTACGCTGGATTAATGAAGTCGGGAATAGTGACAGTAACAGTACCAGTCACGAACATATGGAATATCCCCAAGGAAGCGATATAGTTGCCACCTTGATCCAACACGAAGGAAAAAGGGCCAGGGGAAGTGTCGCCAAGGATAACGTCAATATTTACTAAAGCACCGATCACATAGCTGTCGTTGATGGGACCGAGAGACAGCGCAGAAGCGAGGGGAGTGAGGAGAGCAAAGACACTATCCGCACAAGTCAATGAAAGATCATGTATAAAGGGTAATGAAGAATGTACCCGAGATTAACAAACTTCATGTCGGGGGATTAGCACAGGACGAAGTGAACAAGAGGATGTAGGCCCTTTGCAGAAAAGCTGAACGACTCGGCTGGCTTTTATATTTTTAGGTCCTGTGTTTGGCTGTCTGGCATGCGGGGATTTGCGATTCGACACTTTGTCTCTAACAGACAACTGCCTATGTGAATGTAATCTACTATGGGAAAACACTTGATCCATCATCATGGTGGTGACACCATCATAGATCGTGGGGCGTACGAGCGTCTGGCAGGGTTTGCCCAATTTTGACCCTATATAGGCAAATTCATTTTTCTTTGACCAATAGGATCTCGCTGTTCGTCGGAAACGTCGGAGTAGACGACGCTGTGGTTCATGATATATTGTTGATGCCTACCGGGCACTAAAATTTCTCGATCACCTCCGGAGTTCGAACGATCAAGAGGGCTTGATATCTGCGTGCGAACTTTGATCTTTTCTGCTTTTGGTCCGCTTTCCACCGCTCACCTGCGTGATCCTTTGTGCGATACGCTAGTTCAGCTCGTTTCCCAAAGCCCGAGTAGGTGGAGGTTTGAATCAACATCGATCCAGCAGATGCTTGCACGTGATGGCTAATTACATCGCCAGATTAGGAAGTCGCAGATCAATTGGAGCGGCATGAGTATATCCCAGACTCTCGCGATGCTGATAATTTTAGACCACATATGGCGGCTCGTGCATGCTATATATTTACGCAAATAAAGCCTCTTTCAGTGGGTGAACCACGGCAGGTTCAGCGCCAGAGAATATTCACAGACTGACCGCGAAACCCACTCAAGCATATCACCTCGGAGCATCTCAGATAGTGACATTGTTGGGTCATTATGTATGTCATCCAGAATCCCACCACTGCCTCGTGGTTTACGCCTTTGATGCATGCTGTAGCCCATCATTTTCCACAGCCTTTGTATATTGTGTGTCTGTGCCGTACCGCCTCATGCAAGGCCGAAAATAGCCCCTGTATGACGATACAGATTTCACCCATGTGACCGCCAGGTAATGTTACTCGTGTCAGGGAATGCATACAACACGACCCATCAATTGGGAGTCTCGAAATACAGCATTCCCCCCACATCAGCGGGGCGTGAGTGAGAATTTTTCCCTTGGACCACAGCTCCTCGCGACCTCTGCCCCAGTGTGTTACGTACCAATACAACTAAACTTGTCAATCACTATATAACAAAAATGATACAGCATCGTTGATCGTCGCAAACAAGTCATTTATTGTGATTAAAGGTCTACTTGAACAAGGGTATACAAAAGTCATGTCAGAGAATACAAGTTCAAGAAATGTCCACACAATGATAGTCCCGCATGTGCTTGATCACCAGTGTGGGTGATGGTGGTGGTGGTGGTGGTGGTGGTGATGGCCATGATGGAAACCATGAGGAGGACCCGTTGGAGGTGGGCCCATAAAGGGAGCACCCATTGGAGGAGAGCCCATAAAGGGAGCACTCATATAAGGAGCACCCATAAAGGGAGGCCCCATAGGAGGAGGGCCGAAGTGAGGACCATGATGATGTTCCCTGGCTCTGTCGAACGCATCGAGAGTCGAGACCTCTAGTCTCGATGAAGCGATCGAGCATAGCACCACCAAAGCCCGCCCTAATCACATGTATCAGACAACGAGGGGTGGTATGTACGGAGTGGACGTACAGGAGCTCCTGTTGCCTAGGGTGATTGACATACTCGCCCCGTTGCTCTTGGTGGCGATGATGCATTTTCATAGCCTACGGCACGGTTAGTATGGTTTGTATCAAACGGGAGGATAACGGACCTCGTACACCAGACCCTGACTAAGTATTGCAAAACTAATTGTAACTACCGTATACAAGCGCTCCGATCGGATCTTGTGCATGAGCTTTAGTAGTAGCGAACAATAGACTACGTTGGCCGTTGTAAAATAAGCGCGTCGAGGTGTCTTTTGATGTACCCCGGTTATCATTCGGACAGTTGGTCAGTGTACTGTACTTACACGAGATTGAGCGGCGAGCTTGCATCACCTTCCGTGTCAGGCGTGATGAGGGGGGGGGACGATCACGCTGAATTGAAGGCTGCTGCATTAATTTGTGTGGAATGTGAGCTTCGATGGTACAGCAGTGTTTTGCTAGGTACACGACTTAGTTGAGAAGCAGAGAAGAGTATACTACGTTGGCAGTCGATTCTTCTTCATTTGTGGTGGAGAGTAAAACTAGGATGT
>JBBPMY010000534.1:0-14547 GCA_038090615.1 Phylloporus gajari
TAGCACCTGGATGTAGGGTCCAGATAGAAGTATAATGTGACTGCAGTATTTGAATAACCTTGAGTAAGGATGTCGAGGCATGTTGACACGGAATCATCTTGCTCGGCAAGTTTCTGCCACACCCCCAAAATCGTGGGAAAGTGCAACCCCCAATCACATCAGGAAATTCCTGATATGGAAGTATTGTTTTTTTTACCAATGGACTGTGAGATTTGAAACCAGATAAGAACACCATGTCCAAACTGGTGAGACCAGAGCTCAAGCTTCAGTGCAATTCTGTCTTCAGGTTTGAGTCCAGCTTCATCAGTAAATCACTGATTTAGGAACAGAATGACATAGTATTACAACATTTACAGCATGTTACAGCACCCTCCACCTATCCTTCCTGATTGGCACTGAAGGAAGTAAAATCACTGGTATTCAGTGACAGTGATGCTGATGTGAGAAAAGGTAGTGACACCGTCACTGATTTGGTGGTCATGTCTTTTCAGTGATGACTTGTGTCACTGATTTTCATAGACACCGTCCAACCATCATTGAAAATCAGTGTCAGCACTGATTTTTACTGCCTATGTACTGTATATAAAATCCATTGCCTGGTGCTGATTGCACCAATTCAAACTCGACACTTTGTTGTCAGGCATTCCATACTCTACAATAATAGTAGTACTTAATACCCTATATATATTACTTAAGACAAGATATGTTACTGTGGTGCTATAGTCTAGTGGGTTAAGCACACCATATTGTTTGCTCGCTGCACTCCCTCACTCACGTAGTCATAAGTTCAAGTCCAGCTTGTGACAACTTTTTTGTAAAACTTTCTGATGGCTGGATGAGCTCTCTTACCTGAATATCTGCTAAATAAACCACATAAGGCTTAATATTGTATGTACTTTGCTTAGGTAGCATACAATCCTTGGGTGCCCTAGTCACTACAAATTAGTTACCCTGTCACTGATTTCTACTACAATCCTTGAGTGTCCTAGTCACTATAAATTAGTTACCCTGTCACTGATTTCTACAATCCTTAAGCGTCCTGGTCACTACAAATTAGACATTCTGCCACTGGTTTCCAGTAGCCATTTTTGCCATTCAGTGACATGGGCAGACACTGATTATCAGTGCAAATCACTTAATATCACTGCATTCGACTACAAATTTTCAATGATTCAGACTCTAAATCCCAGTGATTTTACTTCCTTCAGTGTTGGGAAGCCTAATTAGGTGTGACACAATAATGTAGTGTCATTGCTAGTTAGGCTTGTTTTTTTGCTCTTGGGTGGTCCAGCAATAACTAATGTCCCAAATACCCTAGTTATCCTTGACCATTTCCAAAGGCCTGTCCAGCTATGCATGGCCTGACTAAGCATGGTCTGTGCACCCTATACAGCAGATTCTTGGCTAGGAAGGTATTGTGGCAGCTCCCTCTGCAATCCTTCCCACACCTGTCATCTCCTCCCCTCTCACTATCATTGTCTTTGTTGGCACCAACTGTTGAGACTGATGCTTATGTCATTAGTCTGGTATTAATCAGCATTAGTTAGATGCTAAATCATGCTTATCTTCTTATCTATCTTATCATTCTAGTAAGCATGATTACATATGATCCTATCTTAACGGATCATTACATTTTGCATATGACACTGCTCATGTTTTGCTATTGGCTATTACTAATAGTATGATAAGAGAGTTTACTGCCATTGGCTGTTATTGTTCTACTTATTTAGAACAACCATACAAGTACAAACACAATGTACTGTATATAAGGAGGAGCTCCTGCCCAGTTGCTCCTCTAACAGAATATCCATCTCTGTTCTATGCACCAACCTCTATTGTTGCTCTATCTATCCCTTGATTACCACCTTACAAGTCTCCATACTAAGTGAGTATTCCCACTTAGCTCATTTCCTCAACTATTTGAAGTGTTCCACTTTGAAACCAATGCCTGCCATTCCTGCCCTTGTGGTTGTCGTGGGTAGTGTTTAAAGGTCCAGTTGCCTCATGATTGCACAACTGACAACTGGACTGGACCAGACTAGTTAGCAACTGGACTGCAGTTGCAAGTTGCCCAATTTCTGGGACAAAAGACTGCAGTTGGCAACTGATTGCAACTGATTGCAACCCCTGGACAGCCACACTACCTAATCAGGCAATGTTCCTCTAATTTTCTATGATTTTTTGACTACTTTTACTATTATTTGAGTGTTTTTGAAGGGTTTTTGAGTGATTTCTATGTGTTATTAGTGCAAATTAATATATTTAATGACAGAATATGATGTATAGACACTAAATGAAGACTATTTACCCTTGTGTGGGACAGGTTTCACATGTAAAACCAGTTGCAACCAGTTTTTTTTGGTTTTTAGTGGTCCAGTTGCCTCATTTGGACATCTAGGACTGGTCCTGGTCTGATTGCCTTATTAGGAAGGTAAAGAACTGGACTGGACTGGACTTTAAATCACTAGTCATGAGCGATGTTTGGAAGTTGAAGACCTCCAAGGTTACAGGATGAACTCTAGTGGGAGTTACTCACTAGATAGGTGCAGCATAGGCAGTAGCCAAGTGTTGCAGATGGTAGTGCTTAGTGTAAACACCAAGTACAAGAGAATAGAGAATGGAGATTCTGTTAGAGGAGTATATGTGTGGGGAGCTTCTCCTTATATACAGTACAGGTTTGTTTGTATGTATGTATAGTAGTTCTAAATAGATAGAACAATAGTGGCCAATGGCAGTAAGGCTCTTATCTGAGTCAATAGCATTAAGAACACTTATCATACTAAAAGTACTAGCCAATAGCAGAACATGAGCAGTGTCAGTATCAGTCAGCATGAGTAATAATGTATCAGTCATCATGATAAGGATGAGTAATGAATGAGAAATCATGATGACATTAATGATAAGATAGAAATGCTGACTGATATAGAATGTCTGATAAGATAAGATAAGATAAGACATTCTCAACACTCCTTCTCACTATTCATGTTGGGGACAGTGCAAGGAAAGGTTTCATAAGCCTTCTAGGAATTTTACCTTTCCTAGATTTTTTGTAAAGATATCTGCAAACTGTTGATTAGTAGGAACATAAAATAGTTCCACTTCATTATTCTCAATAGCTTCTCTGATATAGTGCTGTGGAATTTGAATGTGCTTCGTTCTTCCTTCTTGAACTGGGTTTGATGTGATAAAGATTGCTTCTTGATTGTCTATACACAATGGTATATGATATAATTTAATACCCAGTTCTCTAAAGAGATTTGAGATCCATTGGATCTGTTTTGCACATTCAGTCATTCCATAGTATTCAGCTTCTGTAGATGAAAGTTGAACTTTCCTCTGTCTTCTTGATAGCCAAGAGATGATACTATTTGCAAGAAACATGGCATATCCAGTTGTTGATTGTGAAGTATCAACATCACTGGCCCAATCAGTGTCTGAGTAAGCAACAAGACCAGATTTGTCTCCTTGGCCATCATATCTGATTCCAAGAGTTTGAGTATGAGCAAGATAATGAATTATCTGCATGGCTTTTTGAAGATGTTCTTTGGTAGGATTAGAAGAGAATTGTGACATTTTTATCACAGAATATGCCAAGTCTGGTCTGGTTCCAAGCATAATATATAGTAAAGATCTGATCACTGATTGATATTTGCTTTGAAGAGAAGGATTAATATTTTTATCATTGATTCTCAGAGTATATCCAGTAGGTAAGGGAACAAAGGTTTCCTTGCAGTTCTCTAAACCAAAATGCTTGACAACTTTCAAAGCATATGCAGTTTGATCCAGGACTAAAGTTTGCTTTTTGTGATCTCTCATGATTTTCATGCCAAGATATTCTTTGGCTTCTCCTAGATCACAGGATTCCCATTTTTTTCATGAACTTTTTCTTGTGAGTAAAGATCTGTGACCTGTTACTGCCCAAGAAAAGAGCATCATCAACATAAATGATAATGATAATAATGTCCTTGCTAATGAATTTGAAATAAATGCCTGAGTCTGAAACACAATGTTTGAACCTGAGTTCAACAAGAGATTTGTTGAGCTGCTTGTTCCATTGAAGCATAGCTTGCTTCAAACTGTATATGGTCTTTTTCAACCAACAGACCTTTAACTCCTGACCCTTCACCACAAATTCTTCTGGTTGCATCATATATATTTCTTTGTCAAGATCCCTGAAGAGGAATGCTGTCTTGACATCTAGTGCTTCCATTTCCCAATCATTGAGAGCAGCTAGGGTAAAAAGGAGGTGAATGGTTTCAAACTATGCCACTGGTGAGAAGGTTTCTTTGTAGTCAATTCCAAAAATTTGAGTAAAACCTTTTGCTACAAATCTCACTTTTATGTGGTTTCCTGGACAGATTGCAAATACCCATCTACCTTTCACGGTTTTGTGTCCTTTAGTTAATCAACTAATTCCCAAACTTGTCTCTCTTTTAAAGAGGAAATCTCATTCTTCATTGCATTATTCCATTCTTTTTGTTCATCTTGAGGCAGCTTAGCTATATCTCAGTATTGTTTTGGAGTGACACATTCAGATGATTGAATGGCATGTGAAAGATGAGATCTAAACCATACATTACTGTATAGGTTTTCCATGTCATCATCTTCTTCTGGAATGTCTTGAACATTCATTCTAGGAGTCTGCTCCTCCTGATCTTCTTGAATTGGATCAAGTCCTTGTCTTATCTCAGATTCAATTTCCACTGGAGGTCTATTCCCATATGCATTATTGGGAATAAATCTCAGTCTAGGAACTCTTTGCAATCTTCATTCCTGTCTCTGTTCCAGTGGTTCTTGAACATTTGTCTGCTCCTCTCTCATTAGTTGATAATGGCAAGGTCTAGCTCAAAACTCCACTAATGATTTGTCTTCCCTTTGTCTGGGAGCATACCAGTTTCTTCATATAGAATCTAGTATTCTCCACACTGGTGATGGTGGTGTGAGAGGAGTAGGAGGAGAATCTGATGCAAGGTATCTTTTATGTTGGTGTCTGTCATCAATTGATGATCTATGACCCAATTCAGGTCCTCAGTGTTTAATCCCAGGTCTTGTGGAAGTTAAGTGGTGTTTTGAGGGAGGCTGTTCTGGAGAAGAGAAGTCTCATTCTAGATCTTCTCTGAAGTTCTCCTGTTTGGGTAATTCTCTTTGAGAAGAGTGAGAACTCCTTCTGAAAGGTAAATCATTTGGTTGATCTGGATTGTTTCCATCATTGTCTCTGTCATCAAACCAATTGAATCCTTGATAATTATTAGGATCAGGAGATGGTGGAGAGGGTGGTGCTCCATTTGGTTCGTAAGGAACTCAGAAGTATTTGTAACAATCCAGTGATTTTGCTCTCAGTGATAGAGATTTTTCTGATTCTTGGTCAGATTAATGATTGTCCATCATCAGAATAGAGGTAGGTCCATCATCATGACTTTTGGAACATTGTGGAAATCTTTCTTCATTGAAAGTGTTGAAATTACTAGTGTATTAACATTAGTAATAAGTATTAATCATTTGTCTGTCACACTAATGATTAGTAGTGTCAGTCATGCTAATGAACATTAGGATAAGAATGATAATGATGTCTGTCACACTATTAGCAAATTATCCTAATACAACATTAGGATAACATATACATTAGTATCAAAGGTAATGATACTAGTCACCATTCCTAATGTACCACATATGGAATAGGTGACACATGTCAATCATTAATGATCGACATTAACATGACACTTTGATCCTAGTGTTAATCCTAATTGATCCTATGATCCTAAACATTCCTATTGATGATTTGAACAATAGGAAGTATTGTCTATTGTCTTATTGACATATCCATTGTTCTAATACTAGAACAATAGAGTCTACATTAGGAGAACAATAGACAGATAGATTGTCCTACAACAATTCATAGATCAAACTCAGTTATCTCAGACTAAATTATGGATATATATATGATACTTTTATACATGAAATGATAGACACAGAATACATATGAGTCAGATCACTTGTATCAGACTACTTCTATCAATTAGAAGTCGCTTTATCTATCTAGACTTTCACACCTCAAGAGAAGCCTCTGCTAAGTACAGTAAGTCTCAACTGTACATACTCCCTTTGTTGTACTGCACACCCCAGTGGAACAAGCTTCAGTTTCATTAGAAAGTGGCATTCATTGATACAACAACTCTATGTTTAGAGTTTGACCAAAAATGCCATCTTTTCATATTGGGCTCATATCCAATAAACATCATTTCCTTGGACTTGGGTGACAATTTGTCAGGCCTTTGTTCAGGAGGAATAAAGACATAGGCCTTACAGCCAAAGACATGGAAATAAGAAGCATCTGGTTTCTTTCCATCTCCTTTAAATATTTCAATAGGGGTTTTCCAATCATGACAACACATGGGCTGCCTGTTATAGATGTGGACAGCTGTTTCCACAGCATCTTGCCAGAATGATTTAGGCAAGCAGGCATGATGGTGCATTGCCTCTGCTTTCTCTAATATGGTACAATTAAATCTCTCAGCTCTTCCATTCTGCTGAGGTGTGTGAGGGATGGAAGTCTGATGAGTTATTCCTCTGGAAGTGAGGAACGATTGAAACTCTCAACTTGTGAATTCCCCCCCTTGGTCTGAACAGACAGAGACCAATTTATTCCCCATGAAGGTTTTGGACCATGAAACCATATTAGAAAAGTGCTGAAAGGTGTCCAACTTGACCTGCAAGAAGGAAACCAAGGTATAGCCTGTGTGGTCATCAATGAACATGAGAACATATTTCACATGTGATGTCGGTTTAGTCAGCATAGGACCAACTAAATTGGTATGAACCAGCTCAAGTGAGTGAGAAGCCCACTTCATAGAACCTGGAAAGGATCTATCTGACATCTTCTCAATAGAACATCCTTTGCAAGGTGATGTATTGGGAGAAGGAGTGAATTGGGGAATGCTGGTTAGATTAGAATGTGTATGATGCAAGGTGTTTTGAGAAGTATGATCTAAACATTCATGCCACAATCATTGAGATTGAATATCCAAGAGAGAGGCTACAGAGCCTATCACTGGAGTAATCTGAGACAATTGAAACCAGTGAAGGTTGTAGTGGGTGATGAGGCTGTTGCCCAAATCACTTCATGTCCTCTCTTGTTCCAAATACTGGACCCTGTGTTAGTTATCTCATAGCAAAAGCCATGGTTTGTAAGTGCTGGTACAGATAACAAGCAGCTGGTTGAATGAGGTGTGAACCAAACATCTTTTAATGTCACTATAGAGGGTGAAATAACACCATCTGTTTGTGTGACCAGTATGGTTCCTGGTCCGTATATCAGAAATGACTCTTCTGTTGCAACTTTAGCATTTCGAATTTGTTCTCTCAGATGAATGAAGTCATTGACAAATGGGAATATATGATCTGTGCATCTACTGTCAACCATCCAATGGGTTTTCTGCTATGCTGTTCTTTCCTCATTCTCCAGGGAGGAATCCCCTAGGTAATAGCAAAGGCGTTTGTTAGATTCCTCATCATAGTACATCTCTCTGTCTGGATCTATATAGTCCAGCCTCTGTCTTTCATAGACAGATATATGAGGTCTCCTTTCTCTTAAAGGACTCACTTCTTCATAAGTACCTCTCCTTTCTGACAGATCAGGTAGTTGCTGTGAGCTACCCAATCTCTCAGACTAGGATGCACTATAAATGGAATGTGCAGAAGCAGAAGCATTAAAGGCTTCTGTAAAAGTATAAGGAATAGGAGAAGGTTTAAATATACTATTGTGGTTTGAAAAGTAGTTTGTCTGAGAAACAAGTCCTCCAAAAGAAAGAACCACCTTTTTGCCTTTGCTTCTCTTCTTTGTTGGTCTCAAAACCACCTGTTTTGGAGTAGGTTCTCAATTGTGTAATATGACTGGTTCATCTTAATCAACTTTGATCAGTATCCGAGAAGATCCTGCTCTCTCTTCCATCTCAGAGTTAGAAAGAGAAGTGATGAGGAAAGGAAGATTGAGTATCATTCATACCTTGATCATCTTCATTTCCAGCTTCCCAAGTGTTGAAGTTCTCTCCTTCAACTTTAAAGTTTCTGGCAGTAATAGGCCATTCTGGGATATTTTCTGTCCAATCCATCTCTTGTGCTTTATTGAGTTCGTCAGTTATTTCCTCATCAGTGATAACCTGATGGATGAAACCTTGTTCTCCTTCAACTGCATGCACAGCTCCTTGTGGCACTTTGCCCTTTCCTTTGTTCTGCTTCCTGAATTCAAACCTGGTGTGGCTTGCCTCCTTCTTAGCTTGGAAGGAGTTGGGTCTCCTCTGGAACTTTGTATGACCTTTTGGTCCATTTGTTCCAGAGGGTTGGTTCTGATGAGAACCAGAAGCCTTGAAAGGATGTCATTTGTTAAAAGATAGAGGTCCTTTCCATATTACATTAGTTCAATTTGCAGAACTTACCTGATTTGGGTTCTGCAATGTAGAAGCTATGTTTGTCTCCACATTTGAAATGCAGGATTTGAGCTTATGTCTTGATGACATCATTGAAACTTCTGCCAAGATCTTGGTTGTTATGGTATCAACTGTGAAGTTAGTCTGATCAGTGGTTAAAGCCACTGTCAAGTAGAAAGTATACATTTCTGCTGGCAGATGCTCAAGAATAAACATAGCTTTAAAGGATTCAGGAAGATCCAGTCTGGTTGAACAAGGAAGTGAGGTGATTAATGTCCTCACTTGCCATTCTCAGGTTTATATGTACCCAGTTAGCCTGATGGAACAGATGAAACTGTCTAGCTAAGCCTACAGATGAGAGTAGACCTCTTATCTTTTCCCACAATGCTTTTGCAGTGGAGGCTTTAATGGCTTGATCACTGTAATCATATGTTATGTGACGTATGAAAGCATTGCTAAGGGTATTGGCAATAATGCCACAGACCCTGTTGTCTATGGCTTCCCATTTAGGTTGGTCACCTTATACAGTGCCAACCCAAGTAATGGTGCCATCAATCCAACTCCAAATAGAGAGAGATTAGAGAACAGATTGAAGACATACACTCCATATAGGATAATTTGAGGGACCTTTGAGAATGGGAACATGAGCAATGATTGTATTGTCAAATTTGAAATCATTTGAAACAGCTAAGGCAGCCATTTATAGAAAGTGGACAAGATCTGCAAAGCCATATTCAGCAAACAGGTCATCATATATTAATTCATAAAGGTTGAAGAAAGATGTTTGGGATGTATTGATCATTCCTCCTATCTCCAATGATGTCAAGAATCTGGTTTCATCATCAGTATCTGGGAGTGGTATCTGATGCAGTAAGAGAGAGCCCTGATCTCTTTTTCTCTTTCAATATTGGAAGGCATAACATTCCTTTTTGTTGAAACCTTTTGGTTTCAGTGATTCCTATCGTTCTCTTTTTTCCTGTTTGGTCAGTGCACTGGACTCTTTAGAAGAACTATTGTATGAAAAAGGATCAGAAGAATGTTTTTCTAAAACAGTAAAGTTTAACTGTTCAAAGAAATGCTGATTTCATATTGTAATGACCCTTTTGTCTTTGACAAATGTCAAGTTTTTGTCTCTGCATGTTTTAAAGGGGATTGCAGGCATGTTATTCCAGCTATTTAATCCTGCAAAATGATAAAAGGTTCTTTGTATTGGTTTGAATAATTAAAAGTATATGAAGAGTCTAGTGATTAGGAGGAAGGAACAGGAACACTACCATAAATTCTAAGTACATCTGTGAGTTTGGTGTTGTTCTTTGCCTTGCTCAGCAGCTCTTCTCTTTCCAAGTCAGTTAGCTCAAGAAATGTACTCAGCTCTTCCTCTGTTATTGCACTTGAGTGCAAGGGCTGAGTAGACATCATCCTCAGCAGTCATTCCTACAGAGTCTTTAATCAGATTCCTGACTGTATTAGCCTTCTTCCATATCTCAGGGCAGGACTGTTTAAGTCCATCCTAGCACTCCTTGTCAAAGAGCCTATTCCATGTCCTTATGTCCATCCCTACTCTTCTTTCATATTCTACAGTGGGTTCACTACGGTACCATCCTCCATCAGCTTCATCTAGCCACAAGTCCTCATTGAAGACAATATTGGGTTTCTTGAACTTCATGAAATAAATATTTGCCCAGTTGGACAGAAACAGATCTCATTGAAACAACTCCCAACCTTGGTCCTTCACCACAAACAATCTATGGTCTTTGTAAGATGCAGAGGGGAATGCCCATCCAGCACCCTCATAGGCTTGGCCTATGGTCTCATCCCAGTAGCTCAATGTGCATATGGGATGGCTCACTCCAGACTCACAGGTCTGGATTCAGAAAGGGTAGACCATCTGAGATGACCTTGGTATGAGGTCCTTTGGGATCAGCAGCTGATGGTTCAGATATACTGGGTGAATTTCCCAGTTCACCAGCCTCCATGGTGAGATCTTGACATCCCTCATCTCCAGTCCCTGGAGTTGTAATGGGGCTAGGTGAGGGAGCTCATGGTAGTGAGTGAAATACAGTTTCTCATCTTCTTGAAAGGCTAGGATGAAGAGAGGGAGTGTCTCTATTGTAATGTGCACTCACAGTAGGCAGTCCATATCCCATGAGTACAACTTGGTTATCATCTCTCCTGAGGGTATTTGTATGGTGTATACCCCTTGGGTGGCTGCTAAAGGTGCTCTACCCAGAGCAGTGAGGTACAGGAGCTGGAAGTGCTCCGCTGGTTGGATTGGAGCTGGAGCTTTGATTGCTGAGACTGGGGGTCCCAGGAAGTACTGGAACCAGTTCAGGTATGGGAGGAGTTGTTGGTCCATCAGGAGGATTGGTGGCGAGGGTGGTCAAGCTATTATCTGCAGGCTCTGCAGGCACAATAGATATATTGACTGGAGATCTAGGGACAAAGCTTGTGTTAGAGGATACTGAAGGTCAGGAAGGTCTTGGGACAAAGAGATCTGGTTCTTCTTGTCCAATTTGCCTAGCTTGCTTTCACTGAGTGGTGCAGATGAGCCAGGCAAAAAGTCTCCAATTGAGAGTTCTTCTCTTGACTTCAAGTTCATCCTCCTCCTCAGAACTGGTAGTTGCATCCTGGACAGCCCTAAGAACTGGTACCTGAGAGGGGCATTGCTAGGCAGGTGAGGATCAGAGACCCAGTTCAAGAATGGGTCTGTGTTGTTCATAGGGTTCTGCACCTCTATGTTCAATGGCACCATGGAGAATGAGGGGGTCAAGGTGATGTTCTGCATATCAAGGAGGTTTGATAAGGGCAGTGATGATTGGGTCGCTTGGAGGTGGTATGGAAGTTTGAGAGGAAGGACCAGATTCATTTCTAAATGACTCTGTAGAAATCAAAGGGTGCCAATTGGTGATCAGTGAGATCATGTGATCCACATCTGATGACATCAGTCTTACTATGATGGTGGATCTCTCCTTGTTTGATTGCACCAAAACAATGAGGGCAAGGTACTTCAAAAGGTATGCCTGGAGGAACTATGTGAGTGTGCCTCACTAGTCTGGTATAAGTTTTGTACTGAGGGGGTCTACCTGTGTTTACAGGTGCAGGGTCTCTCTCTTTGGGAGAGGTTGGCACAAAGGGTTTGTCAGATTCTTGTCTCACCTCTTGAGGTGGAGATAGGGTGTCTTGAGGTTGTTTGCCTTGAAGGGAAGAGTTTGATGGAGTTTGTTCACTTACTGATGGTGGTACAATTCTAGAAGAAGCCACTGTTAGCATTAGCTCGTGTTGGTGAGTAGCAGACTGAGTGTGTGCTATCACTATTAGAGCCTCAGAGTGTCTCTGGAAAAGAGTGAAACCACTCTAAAAAGTGAACAATAAATAGTTCACCATCAACTCCACCATTATAGCTGCTGACAGACCATCATAGATCTGAGTAATCAGTGTGTACAAAAATAAAAGGTCCAGCAACCACCACAGCTGGTCATGCGAGACAGTGGGAGGCATCAAAAGTGCTAGCAAGACAGGCTCCTACTTGTCTAAGCAGGGCTCATAACCTTTGGAAGTTGAAGACCTCCAAGATTGCAGGATGAAATCTAGTGGGAGTTACTCACTAGATAGGTGCAGCATAGACAGTAGCCAAGTGTTGCAGATGGTAGTGCTTAGTGTAAACACCAAGTACAAGAGAACAGAGAATAGAGATTCTGTTAGAAGAGCATACATGTAGGGAGCTCCTCCTTATATATAGTACAGGTTTGTTTGCATGTATGTATAGTAGTTCTAAATAGATAGAACAATAGTGGCCAATGACAGTAAAGGCTCTTATCTGAGCAAATAGTGTTAAGAACACTTATCATACTAAAAGTACTAGCCAATAGCAAAACATGAGCAGTGTCAGTATCGGTCAGCATGAGTAATAACATATCAGTCATCATGATAAAGATGAGTAATGAATGAGAAATTATGATGACATTAATGATAAGATAGAAATGCTGATTGATATAGAATGTCAGATAAGATAAGATAAGACATTCTCAACACAACATCCTCAACATCTACTATGCCCTAGCACATCTGGAACATCCTTTATAATGCCAAGGCTCTGCTCAACACACTCCTTATCACCTCTGCCTCACTGCCTCCCCTGTCAGCACTAGTGTCAACTGTTCCTGCCACTGTAGTTGTTGCTGGTGATGTCCTTGACATCTGCTATGCTCTAGTGCTTCTGGAACATTTGCAGCATGTGCTCAATGCACTCCTTATCACACCTGCCTCATTGTCATCCTTGTCAGTGCTAGTGCCCACTATTCCTGCTGCCATAGTTGTCACTCATAATGCCCTCAATGTTTACTATCCCTAGCACATCCAGAACATCCATTGGCAATGCCAGAGATGTGCTCAATGCACTCCTTATCATGCTTGCCTCATTGTTGTCCCTGTCAGTACTGGTGCCTGCTGTTCTCACTACCTAGTCATCACTGGTGATGTTTCCAACATCTCTATGACTTAGCATGCCCAGAATGCCCTTGGCCATATCAATGGGCTACAACATGCACTCAATGTACTTCTCACACACATTCCTTTCATCATTGTCCCTACTGGCACTAGTGTCTCCCACCTCAAGATTCATAATATGTGTTCAATGCACTCCCCATACCTACCTCATCATTGTCCCTGTCAGTACAACTGCTGTTCCTACCATCACAGTTGTCACTGATGATATCCTCAGGATTCTATTGAAATAGAATACTCTGTAGGAACTCAGTAAACACTAAAGAACCTAAGGTAGGAAATATAACTCTAAGGTGTGCACTCTAAGCTTATGTAATAACTACCATAAATGGAATATAAACTCCAACACTCCCCCTCAAGCATGAAACTAGTAGTGAATATGGTTGCAAAGAGGAAAGAAGGGGTAAAAGTAGAATTAAGAATTGAATACCTATGTAAAGCATCCAATAAGACACTTGTATGCATCCATAATGTTGTCTGTTGAGGTTGCATCATGCAGTGCTGGCATAGTTGCCTGATTTGATAAGTCATGGCTCGGCTATCTGCTGGTATCACCTGGGGTGCACACACTTATTGTCCTCAATATTAGCATCATTGCACAGGTAGGTGGTGGGTCTTGTGTGTTCCTGACCTCCATAGTTTGTATTTGACAGGTATGAGTCACTGAGCTTGGTTGTAGCATGCTGCTGAGTTGATCTGTGCACTTGCATGCAGCTGGCTCTTTGTAGGTTGTGATTGGGACTTTTGAGGTTGTTGTAGTCGCTTGAAATATTCAATGGGCGACCTGGGATGATGGTGGATTGCCTTGGGTGGCTCAGGTACATGCGCCATTTCATATTTGTCACGTTCATGCTGATCCATTTGATATTCAGCTAGCAGTCACGTTTCAAGTCGTATCAACCTGCAGCATGTGCTGCTCGTTGCGCCATCCATATGGCACCCTATCCCATTGTATTCAACACCGTCTGCATCGGGTTTGCAGTCCCTTTGGCTGTCTTCGACCTCCAGCTCAACCTGTTCACCTATGCACCCTCCTGGACCCAGGTTTTGACTTTGTGCAATTGTTTCAACATGGCACGTGTTTCCGACGATATGGATAGGTCCCTGGGTGCTATGGGCTGCATCTGGTGCGGCCATTTTGCGGTTGGAGCGGTCTGGCTCGTCTGGGGCTGTTGGAGGTATGTCCTCCTCCTCTGCTTGCTCTGATGCTTTCCTGGCATGTTCTGACATGTCCTGCAGCTTCCTCGACCTGTCCTGACCGTCTTCGATGTCTCCTGATGCTCCTGATACGTCCACTTGGGGATCTGGTCGGGTCTGCTCGACTTGGGCAATCTTTGGTACGTATGACCTGGTTTGACGTTCTAGGTGTGTGCTGACTTATTCTGGCGCATTCTGCAGCTCGGTTGGGCGTGTCCTAACGCTGTTGACGCTGTCTGCAGCTGGCGACGTGTCCGCTTTGTGATCTGTTGCGATTAGTGTTTAAAAGTCCAGTCTGGTCCGGTTTTTGACCTTCCTAATAAGGCAACCGGACCAGGACCGGTCCTAGAGGTCCACATAAGGCAACTGGACCGCTAAAAACCGAAAAAAACCGGTTGCAACTGGTCTTTTGGGCAACTGGTTG
>JBBPMY010000535.1:0-14539 GCA_038090615.1 Phylloporus gajari
ATGCTGCCATAAGGGTGTGAGTCTACAGTAGTCTATGTAGACTACTGTAGAGACATAGTTGCAATAGTGGCAATGTAGGCAATGTATTATGACATGTTCTACAGTGAAATTTCCTTTTTACTGATGTCATCTGGCCATCGGAAAGTTTTACAAAAAAGTTGCCACAAGCTGGACTTGAACTTATGACTACGTGAGTGAGGGAGCGCAGCGAGTGAACGATATGGTGTGCTTAACCCACTAGACTATAGCACCACGGTAACATATCCTGTCTTAAGTAATATATATAGGGTATGAAGTACTACTATTATTGTGGAATATGGAATGCCTGATGACAAAGTGTCGAGTTTGAATTGGTGCAATCAGCACCAGGCAATGGATTTTATATACAGTACATAGGTGATAAAAATCAGTGCCGACGCTGATTTTCGATGACAGTTGGATGGTGTCTATGAAAATCAGTGACACAAGTTGTCACTGAAAAGATGTGACCACCAAATCAGTGACGGTGTCACTACCTTTTCTCACATCAGTGTCGCTGTCACTGAATACCAGTGATTTTACTTCCTTCAGTGTACATCGATGTAGTTCACATGATCATCTGCATTCTTGTGTAAGCCTGTCACACATTGTAGTTCAATAGTTGCATCTTGTACCTGTACGTCGTTGTCACCCTAACAGAGCTTGGTCCTAGTCTGGTGACCAGACCTGTCTATGGCTTGGTCCAGTTCTTTTGTGCCTGCTCTTCTCAGTGTCTTCACCGCTGGCCATGGTTGGCTTCCATCTTGTTATCATCGCCTGACGATGCTCGAGCAGCTGTGGTGGAGAACATCTGAGAATTGGACAGTTTGGGGGCAGTCTGGCAGAAAGTCTGGCTGGCAGTCTGGGGGTGCTCACGTGCTGAGTGTGGGGGCAGTCTGGGGGTGATGACGCAGCATCTGTGGGGCATGAAATCAGAGTGTGAATCTTCACTGCAGCCCCCAGACCAGCCCCTGGACTTGTCAGCCATTGGGAACACCTATTGATGGCACTCCCACCCCCTGCCCCCCTGCCATGCTTGTCACTGTTGTTGGTGACCATATGACCATTCTTGATGTTACCCTCCCCACCCTTCATCATGGCCACCACAAAGTGCATACCAATGGATCCCTACTTGGACATCAGCATCCAATGCAGTGTGCCAGTGGCCTTGACAATGATATAAACATTCCTGCTTGCATCTCTTCTGTTTTCACCCTCATTTTACTCCCTCAAAGTTCTATTGCTTAGGCCTGCTTGTTCTCTTGTCCCACTCCGTCGATCAGACCATGTCAGAACTGCTCTCAGTGGAGGAGGTCATCCTCATTGCTGACCTGTCTCTTCATGTTACTTCCATTGGCCTCATATTTGACTGCAAGGCTTGTGGTAATGCCATTTGACTCTCGTTTTGCCAGAGTGATAAGCATAGCAATGCAGGCAAGCTGATGGCCTTGGTATGTTTGCTCTTACTCTGGTTGAATAAGCTGATCTTATTGTCCTTCGCTAGCACCATCAATGTAACACTCTCAAGTGGTTCCCCACCCTCTTGGCTCATCTGCGCATCCTTGATCTCATCATAAGCAGCCAGCTGCCACCAATGTTGGAGACCAGCCTATCTGCTCTTCCCCCCTCTGGATCCCAGCCTTGGGGGGACAAGAAAGCTTGCCACTGTGGCACTCATTGTGTTGGTTCTCACTGCAAGTGATTGTCTGCTCTGCACTGCACTCAGGTCATGTGCCAAAGCCATTGCCAGGTGGCTGGTGGCTGCCTTTATCATGGTTTCTCTTGCTCACAGTCTACCTTGACTGTGTCTGTGGGTCCTCCCTTAGATGCTATTGATCAAGATGTGGATGCATCAACTGGCCTTGGCTATGAGGAGCTGCAATCGGCAATTTGAGCTGAACTGGTGGTGTTCAACATTCCATATCCTACCTCTACACAACCCTGTGCTTTGTTAGACAACATTTTGACCTCAGGGGACCTGTCTACACACTCTCAACCTTGTCCAGCTCCTGCTGAGCCTGTGGCCGAGCCTTGCCTACCACCACCTGACTCTGGTCTGCCCTTGGACACACTTGTGATTTCTCAGTCATGTGTTGATGAACTGGCACATGCTTCTGGTTGACCATGCATAACCATGCAATTAGATCCTCTGTGGCTAAGTGACCTGAAGGCACATGCGAGAAGAGATGTGGAAGAGAAGAAAGTGGCTGAGTGTTGTCAGGAGATGGAAGGTGGCCAAGCATTGCTTTGTCCTACATTGGTATGATAGCATAAGTGTACATATCCTCAACTGTTCTGAGCTTAACAAGAGCTGTCTACAGGATGATGTGCCTGTCCTTGTGTGGTGGATTTTGAACTGTTCTTTCTTCCCACAGTACTCCCTTTCAGATGACCCTGCCCTCCTTGCCATTCTTGGTGTTGCAATCAACAGGATCAAAGTTTTTGAAGAGTGTTGGCACCGGTGGATTGCCATGGACACATGCTACATATTCACCATTGATTCAGGAGCTTATGTCTTTGTCTGTTGTGTTGGTGTCAAGCGTTGCTGTAGGTTTGAAGATGATTTGAAGCTTGGTTCCATGACCTTCCACCCAGTGCATATGTGGACAAACATCAAAGCTGAGTGTGCAGGTGTTTGGGCAAAACTGAAGGGAAGATACCACTGTAGCGATGACTCCTTGGATGTAGAGATTGTGGACATTGAAGTACCACAGTTCACCACCCTGAAGCATCCCTGCCTGGATTCTCCCTCATGCCCTACACCTGCTTCAGCCTGTAGTCTCTCACCCACGGCCAAGGTACTCTCACTTCCGATCTCCATGTCTGTCATATCTACACCCCTGCCTGTCAATTGTGTGACTGTTCCTTTGTACAAAGAGAAACACCACTGGCCAAAAGGGATGTATACCATTGACATGGAACAAGGTTTCCAGCAAATGATGGACTGTCAACTTCTTGCCATTCATTCACAATCTGAACTATTCAAATCAATCTTTAGAGTGCTGTTCATCAAGGCCACCTACTACAAAAACCTCAAGGTGTGGAAAAGTGCTGATCATGCTCTCCTTGGGTGGAGTGAGCAAGCTGGTCATACTCCCACTGGCCTTTGGGCAACCTACCTTGCATCATGCCACATGGCCTTGGGGGAACATAGCAAGGTAAAGGTCTGCAAAGTTGATTAGTTAGAGTAGTTTTTTTCCTATATTTTCAGTTGATCATGTACCCATTCCTCGTCAATGTTATTCTTGTTATGTACAGACAATGTTCTACATTTGTCTTGTGGAGTCTGGTGGAGTCCACTACACTATGCCTGATGTGGTTGTGGAGTCCTCTGGAGTCTGCTGCACTATGCCTGACATGGTTGTGGAGTCCACTGGAGTCCACTGCACTATGTCTGATGGTTGTGGAATCCTCTGGAGTCTGCTAGAGTCCACTGCACTATGCCAGATGGTTGGGGAGTCCACTGCACTATGTCTGACAGAGTCCATGCCCATCTTGTGGAGTCCAGTAGTGTCTGGTGGTCACTCTGGGGGCCTGGTAGGGCCCATGTGTGTCTTGCACCATCCAGCATAGTCTACTCTGTTATGCTCATGCAAGTTCAGTGGTGTCCACTGGGGGCTTTGGGAGTCTCTGTGACTCCTGTGGACACTGCCACATACAACTCAAATGATGTCATAGATTGTTGTATAAATATGCCAATCTGCTGTTCATCATCTTCCTCTCCTCTTTTCTTTATTACCATAATGTCCAACTATCATTTGCCTTCTCCGCCACTCTTGCCACCACTACCACCATCCATCAGTTCACATGACAGTGAACCACCATACACCCACAGGTGTTTTGGTTATGATCAAGACATGATCTGGTACTGTTGGATGAGAAAAGATGATGATGATCATGGGTGATGGTATATGATGGTGGGTTGATACCTAAGCTATGTATATAAGTTCTTTCCTAACTAGATAGCATCTGTTGTAGTGTGGGATGGGTGAAGAGGGCTGTAGGCACCTTCAGTGGGCTTATGATGAATGGAGGGACAAGGACAATCTGTTGTCATCCACAGATGACTTGAGCTCTGTCTCCCATGTCCACATGCCTTTTCACCACAAGATCCAACGATCCAATGACATCTCTACCAGTACACCTCCTTCATTCTCAGTCCAGCATTGCACTCCTTCAGTAGAACTCATCTCATCCCCTTGAACATTCAAGCCACTCTCCTATGTCCACTCATCAGGAAAAAAATGAGGCTTTGATAAGACTATATATAACATTGTCTATGATACCAAAACTAACTTTTTTTATCACTATGATTAAAACCTTGATCTGTAAATGTAGTTGCTGGAAGGGATGGTATGCATATGATAAAACCATCATACTGTTATATGTAGAAAATATATAATATCAATGGTAGAATGAAGACTACCAGATGAAAGCTGATATCTGCATATCTATCATGATAGATATGAGCTAACTTAACAAGACTGAAACTCTTCCTAATGGCTATAGCTACTGATAGCTAAGTTCAACAACAACATATAGACAAATGTAGTAATTACTGGTGGCCATGGCATATGTATTCAAAATATAGTATAGTGATAGATGTGACAAGCTCCATCTGTAATTGTTCTCATGGTACTTGTGCTCACACAGGTCAAATGGGCAAATATAGTAATTGCTATCTCCTGATGTAATCATTGATAGCCATGACATGTATATTCAGAATATAACATGGTGATGTATATGACAAACTCCATCTGTATTGCATCTTATGATATTTATACTCACATAGGCCAGGTAGGCAAATATAATAATTATCACCCCTCAATATAATCACTGGCAGTCATGGTATGTGTATTCAGAATATAGCATAGTGATATACATAACAAACTCCACCTGTAATTCCATTCTGTGATACTTGTGCTCACATGAGCCATACAGGTGAATATGATAATAACCTTCTTTTGATGTAATCACTAGTAGCCATGGTGTGTGTATTCAGAATGTAAAATAGTGATGGAGATGACAAACTCCATCTGCAATTACATCTTGTGATGCTTGTGCTCACACTGGCCAGACAGACAGATATGGTAATAACCATCTCGTAATATAATCATTGATAGCCATGGTGCATGTATTCAGAATTAGCATAGTGATGGACATGACAAACACCATCTGTAATTACATCTTATGATACTTGTGCTCACACAGGCCAGGCAGACAAATATAGTAATTACCATCTCTTGATATAATCACTGGTAGCTATGGCATTTGAATTCATAATGTAGCATAGTGATGGACATAACAAACTCTATCTGTAATTGCATCTTGTGATGCTTATGCTCACACAAGGCAGATAAATATAGCAATGCCATCCCTCTTATACCTCCAAAAATGTCAATCAGAAGCACAATAGAAAGACTCTCATTCAACAGCAGGCAAATATATAATAGTTGCAAAATTGTGTGGTAACTACTACCTACACAACTGAGGGTCCAGCAACAGACTCCACTGGCTCCCCCCCCTCAGTAAGCCTTGCTTTATACTCTGCACGTTTTTGCCTGATGCGTGACAAGACACTATTTTTTGAAGGCATGCGTTCAGAATCAACATATAAGGGGAAGATCTGTGTTATGATTTCTTTCTCTGTCTTAGTCATACGAGTTCTGGACGTTGTTTCTTTTCTCTACAATTACTCACTTCTTCTTAGTCATCGGCCCGATGACTCATCATCACCTCCTAATCATAGTTCTTCCTTCATTTTCTTGAACATTCCATGTGATTCCGTCACATTCGTTTAGTCATCTCGCTGACTACTTCCTGTGTACAATTAGTTCCTTCATATTCTGTCGGTTTCTATACCTTAGATATATAAACCTTCTTTCTCTTCTTTCTCTCTTTTCCCCTAAGCTAGTTCTCCTCAGAGTACTCCCTGTACCTCTAGACTAGCAATCTACTTGCTCTTCCTTCCTATCACCTCTCGTCTCTTTGAGCCTCCACCTGTGCTCTGAATGGGAGCTTGTCTTTCGAACCTCTAGTCCACAGGTACCCAGTTCACCATCTTGTGAACAGTACCTCGGGCTGATTGGCCATTAGCCTCTTAGCCATCCTCAGTCCCAGTAGACCGTTCGTCTCCTGGTCCTTTGGTCTAGTCAACAGCCGTTGTCTAGTCATTGATAGTCCTGGTCACCTAATCGTTGCCCAGTAACTCTGAGGCGCCTTGCCACCGCCCAGGCTTTAGAACCCATAGCCCTAGTCGACCTTCATCGTCTAGTCTCAAGTCTTCACTTTAGTCTTTAGTCTTACAGGTTCTTCTGAGGCTACGCTTCGCCCTACCCGGACCAAGTGTAACAATCTGCCTGCAAGATAGTATCAATAATTGCTCAGAAATCACAAGGAAACCAACCTGTTCCACCACATAATAAGCTGGTCAACTTCTTCCCTTTCTTCTGAGTCATTCAGTAGTTCGAGAATGGAATTGTAAAAGCGCTCAGAATCTGTTACTTGATCAGTGTGGGAGAATACTTGAGCAGAAGTCAGCGCAAAATGAGCCTGCATGGAATGATTAATCTAACTGTATATGAGAAACATACCAGGCTTTACCTGGGTTGCAACATAGGCAATTGAAGCCTTTGTGATGCTCCGCATGCCATGAATTCGTGTGTTACCTGATCTTGTGGCCTTGGGCTCCTGGTCTACAGAGCTGAGCGAAGTGAATATGTGTTTGTAGGCCTGAAACAGAGTGAGCTTGCAGGGTTCTCGCAAGGTGGCAAGCGGGTTGCATTCATACCGAAACCAAAAGCCCACTTCAAAGCAACCCATTCCACAGGTCTTCAGTGTCATAGGTATAGTTCGCATAGAGAAACACAGGCCACTGATCACCAGTGGGCTGAATTTGCCCGCAGATGAGCTTGCTCTTCATTCTACAGTGCATGAGGAAGGATCTATAGCTTAGTATTTGGCACTCACTCAGAATTCGCCCAATCGAGACCCGCTGGGCAAAGGAGAGCACCAGTGTGCTCATGGTTGAAACTGCACCCTGACTTCACATTTCATGGTATGTGGGGACTTAGGGTCTGACCCTTGGGCGTGATCCAATCAATGATTGCGCTTTTCATTCCCTTGGTGTCATCCGCTCTTGCACCATTTGACCCCTTTTGTATCTAAAGCAAATCATGTGGAATGTCAACAGCCTTGTTTAGAACATAACGGAACATATTGCGCATGAAATCAGCAATGAGTACGAGCTCATCCTTGCTGGACTGCATGATGTGATCTTCTAGACCTGGTACCATCTGGAGTAGCTCATGGAAAGCTGCGAACTCCTTGCGATCCCTGAAAACAAGACACTCAGACTAAGCTTGAGGAGGAGGTACGAACATACTGAGCAGTGAGCGATTCCGAATTTTCACCATTGTTCTCGCCAAGCATTGCAATGTCATTTATGACCAACATTTGGATATTGCAGAATGCATGCACAACATGGCTGAAGTGGTGCCCATGATGGACAAGAGGATCTTGTGTCGTTCTGAACGTAGTGACAATGAAAGTGGGATCCATAGACAAACTACGTACGGGCGCTTCCTGGGCCCCAATTCCAATGCGTTTGCATGGGGACGTTTGCTTGCATTTGGCATGGAATCAGCACTACCACCGTTCGATGATTCATTGGGCATGGCAAAACTAAGGACAAGGACAGTGTGGCAGGAAAATCTCGAGAAGATTCTGAGGGCTGAAGAGACCCCCACCATGCCCTTATATGCCTGAACAAGTTGACAGCCGGTCAGTAACTGCCCGACAGACCTGCAAGGTGGAGAGTAAATTCTGTGAGGCCCAGGTGGTGTTTGATTTTTAAGCAAGAGCAAGAATGGCGGGACATGTACGTTGGCCGGTGGATGACTGTCTGATTGCCTTCACAGGCGGAGTACAAATGTCTGCAATGGCGGCGCTTAGTTTTTAAACAATCACGGGACAAAGTTGACTCAGAGTGTGTGGTTAAGTACTCTCACTAACAATCTGTGTGCGTCCCACCGAGTCATCATCTTTGCTGCTTGTTGCAATGCATAATGGGAGAAGGGGGACGTGGCAACCAAGATAGGTGGGGCATCAGAAGCAGCCTACCTGATACAACGATATTGTGCCACTGCCGTGGCTGCGCCTTCCAGAAGTGAGATTATCATAAGTGAGCTCACCACAGCCGAGGTTGTAGACTGTATGGGGAGAGAAGGGCAGTGGGAGCGATCACGTGAACTGTTCAAATATCAGACAAGGCAATAGGAGCGAAGAGAAATTAAATGCACTCATGGTAAAAAGGAAGGGACACTGCTGGTATATGGTAAAGTATCTGGTGGGCTGTTACGTTCAATCAGGCACTTGCGTGAATATCGAGGACATTACCTGGACATGAATAGCTTGACTACTGCATGGAGAGCAATGGGGTGGGACATAACAGGCCCGAAATACCCCTTGTTTGCGACACCCTTAATATGATCACAAGTTGTAAGCAAAATACAGATGTCAAACCTCAACAGCTGATATGTACCACACCATTGTCATCTCCCTCGGGTTTGGTGTCCGTGGCACTCGAACCAGTATCATTCTCTTGCGTTTCCAAAACCCAGTCACTGTGTGCAGATTGGTATCACAATTGAAAAGTACAGTGATGAGTAAGCGACGAAAACCATGGATGGAAGCATAGCGTCTGCGGGGAATGTGTGCCACTGCCATGCCTGCGCCTGCTAGAGGTGAGACCATCAGAAGAGAGCTTGCCCCAGCCAGGGGGTCATAGGCGACTGGTGGATGGGCATCTATGAAGGCGGGGCTGTGGGGGTCATGTGAAATGGAGTACAAGGTCAATAGTGACGACACCAATACCATGAATACCTGCCTTCTGATAAACAGCAGCACCGACCACGAGTGGGGTCAAATGTAAACTTGAGGTTGCTCAGACGAAGGATTGCGGCGATGAGTTACCACAGCTAATGAAGGTGGGTGTGCCACAAATAATTTGGCGTCAAGGGCAACGGATACCGCTGCATGTCAGATGGGAGATGCATCAGAAGAGGGCCTCTGGCATCGCCTCTTGGGGAGGAATTCTTCACAATAGAGTAATGAGTAGTTTACAAAGCACTCTACAGATATTCATCTATATCCATCATATCTGAAACCACATCCAAGGCAAAGTATGTGTTCAATACTTCGTCCTCTTCGCTTGAGCTGGAAACCTCAGCATCTAACTCTCCACCATCTGAATGGGTATCTTCAATATCTTGCCAGCCATCTTCCATGTCAGAAGTGGATGTCGGGTCATCGAGATGATCGTGAGATGCGGGCGCGTATTGTAAACCAGGTTGGCTACAGAGGTTGACTGCAGGGAGAGACACACACTTAGCCGTGTGAATGCCTGTGATTCCTCCTCCTGGTCCTTTGGTTCTGGGCTTGATATGAGCATATGTGTGCCCAATGCCCATGCCCCAATAGTAGTGTAAGAGCATGTCTCGATCAACAAACCTATAGGCAAAGTAGGTATCAGCCACTTTTCAAGTTATTGACCAGAAAATGGACCTGTTGATGTAGTACTGCTTCGAATCATGGGCATTGCTGGATGCTCTCGATGTAGTCTGACAATTGGGATGGAGCTTACCCTTGGAGAAGTCAGGAATAAGGTGGCAGCTTCTTAAAACGTCCACTGGATCAACAAACCCAAAGGCATCATCTTTGCCTATGGCAACAAAGTGCAAAACATCTAGCTCACAGGCATTTTGCTCTTGCTGACTTTCGATTACTTCAAACCAGCGAACCCAGAGGAACTCAAGGTGGCGAGGCTGGTAATCTATCAATCCTGGACCATTGTAAACGATGTTGACATGGAAAATGCTGATAACCCTCGCATAGCAGAATGGATGTGCAGTAGAAGTCAGCATGTCAGAAAGAAGCATGATGTCCTGATGGTCTGTGTTTGGATTGATGGAATCCTGCACCCTGTGAACATCATAAGTAGTATAGTTGATTTGCATCAGATGATGCCAGTAGATTCGATTGTTTTTGAACAGAACCTGGCTATGTAAGACGATCTCAGAATCAACGCTTGAATTGCCTATGTCCAGGAGCGTAAAGGTGAGTTCAGGGCAGGTCTCTGAGCCTGTGGTAATTGCATGCTTCTGCCTGATTTGAGGAAGGAGGTGCCTTCTCAGCTTTGACATGAAGTCCTGTGACCAAAATGAGATGTTGATTTAATATAGACAGGAGAAAACCAACCTTTGCCGCAGGGTCCTCTGAATGAAGTGCGACGAAAGCTTCTAATTCCTCTGGGTAATTTTGCGACTTCCCAATAACGTGATGCTCATCAGGTGCCTTGGGCAGCTCTTCGTGTACCACATCGGATGAGAGTACGCAAGTACGGATTTGGTGGATACGTGCTTGACGCTGTTCAATTCAGGTTAGCTGCTGGATGTATGCCTTGCGGCTTGTCCTTGTGAATCTAGACTTTCCGACCCGATGCTTGAGCTCTCCCTATGGAAGATAATGCTGAAATCAGAAGTATAGGTATCAACTCACAAACAACTCACCAGCTGGGTTGAGTATGAATCCGTGGTACCATATCATCTGATGGTCTCCGAGTAATCGCCAAGTGCATGTAGCTTATACGTCTGAAGGTTCAATGTCTTTTCACGACGCGTGCTTGTGAGTTGAACATTCTCCTTAGAGGATTGACCATTCAGAGTCTTTGCTCTGGTTTGGCGTTGGTAACACCCCTCTGCTTCTCGCCTGAGTTCTTTAGTGGAAAAGGAGGAGCAAGTGCCTGACTGAAATGAACAAAGTTCAGTTCTGAGGACAACTGTCACATCATCCATGACTTGCAGCGTTTCGTCCGTATGGATATGGAGCTTTGTGAGACCGTGCCAAGTGCTAAGATAGAAGAGAAGCCTAAGCATGTTGGTGTTGTGTGGCTTAGGAAATAGTCTGTTGAAAACTGGGATCAAACACTGAGTCGAGATAAGCAAAGCTCTGGCAAGGGAAGACAAATCAAACCTGAAGTAGGTCTTCAAAATCTCTTGCTGCCATTTTCTTCATCTCGGAAGAGTTCCGTGAAAAGCGCCAAATGGTGTTGTGACCGAAGCTGGGTACTTGGCAATAGCTGTGCCTAACTGTAAGGAAGTTATAAGTTGGTCAATGCAATTGATCTTACCATTGGTCAAGTTCCCCAAGGACATTCCCTCTCAGACTATCAAGGATTCAGAGGAGGTGGATAAAGATCGCCCTCCAGACGCCAAGCTCAAACTCGTGGAGCAGATCAACAATCAGAATATGAAAAAGGTCAAAACCAGTTGTACAAATTTTCTCTACGAAAGCATTCTGCAAGAGATTGTGCGAGATTACTGTGTTTGTGTTTGCATCCGACAAGTATTCACTTACCAATGTCGGGACTAGCGATTCATCTTTAAGGAGTGCCTCAACCTTAGCATTGTCAACCACGTAGTTCTGTTCATAGATCAGTTCTCATGAGGCTGTGATTTTTTCCTGTCTTTCTCGAGTGTCAGTGTGGAAGAGGGTCCTTCGCTGAAGAATATCACTCATCGTGCCCAATTCATTCACCCATGAGAGTGGAATTAAGCAGCAAGGACAAGGGCACCGTCCCAGATTGCAGATGGATGCGATCAAGACCCTGATTGACGCAATGAGTGAGGCACATAGATGAGTTTTCATCATTACTTCTCTGGGTAGTCGGCAGAGTAGGTGAAAATCCGGGGATAGAAGCACCACATGATCCCATCACAGCACTCAATTACTATCCCATCCTCATACGCACGTATGAACTCATTGTCAAGTAGTATTTTCCACTGCTTGTGGAATGCCTCTCTGTGGCAATGCATGAAAAATGAATCGCTCAGCGCTTTGCCTGCAGAGAACCAAGCAGCGAAGTCCTTGAAGTCGTCGGGAAGCTTCGGTAAAAACACTTGTCAGGATACAGCTACTGAGGGGGGCAATACTCACCATTTGAAAGTATGCCGCATGGCAGCAGAGTTTGCAGGAGGGTTGACACCGTTGATATTTCAATTCATTTCTGAAGTATAGGTATAGTGGCCAAAGTTTTGCATGACCAAATGATGTGAGGTGCGTAGAATCAGACCAAAGCATTATGCCGACAACGACCCGGGGTAGGTCGCATCCAGGTTTGGGCGGCAACTCTTGAAGCTGTTGGTGGGCCTCAATAAATGCTTCGGATATGTAGAGTTCTCCATAAACCTGCATGTCATGTTCTTTATGTGATGGATGCCAATGAAGTTCATAGGGCTCATAGTGAAACTGGGATGAGTACGACGGGTCAGTAATCCTTTCGTGAACAATTGATGTTAACAAGTGGTAATAAAAGTCCTGGACATTGTAGATTTGAGGTCCAGGTTCCTGACAACAATTATGGAAAGGGACGGAAATTGGAACCATGGTGCACCTCCATCCGTTGTCTTCATCTAACCAGTCATCTGCGTCTTGTTGGCTATCAAATTCATTTTGGCCCAATATCTTGTTCACAGCCTGCCAGTTTGTCTTTGCGACATCTTCTGGAAGAAAACCTTCACTACTGACGATATCGAGGAGCTCGCAGAAACTCTCTTTCGACTTCTGGGCCCCTTGGTTCCAATACCAGTCCCCTAGCCGCATGGAGTTTTCGTTTGGGTATGGATAGAAAGGGTTCTTTGATTCTGATACACCAAGACGTTGATCTGCCACAGTATTTGAGTCTGCACATTCATTTGCGACTGAAAATGGATCATCTGGGTTGTGGGATGGGATTGACTCTGTATGATAGGCTCGGTATAAGCCAAACTTGTTCTTTTGTGTTCTGAAAACATAGCAAATCGACGAATAAATGGAATTGACCAGCCCTCCTGTTACGGAAGTCAAAGGAGGGCTAGAGCTGGGAGCAGGTGCAGGTGGCAACATAGGGGTAGGTGCGGGCATAGGAGCACATTGCCCAGAAGTGATAGCTGGGGGTAGGGGTATTAGAGGTTCTGGCAACGTGTCTCTGTAACAAAGGGGTAGGCGTCGGTTGAGCCGACGTGGGCGGCGTTGCGCAAGAGACATCTCAGCATTGTCTTCAGTGCCCCCTGAAGGTTGTGATGGACCCTATGCAATACAACAGAAACAATCAGCGATTGCTATATCCTTAAGCCTTTCAGAGTGGAATGCTCCGAACAGTAGAGGAAATGAGTCTAAGTGGGAATACTCACTTAGTATAAGGAGACTTGAGGTGGTAATCAAGGATAGCGTAGTGCTAAGGATAAAAGAACAGAGAGATGGATATTCTGTTAGAGGAGCGACTAGGTGGGAGCTCCACCTTATATACAGTACATTGTGTTTGTACTTGTATGGTTGTTCTAAATATGTAGAACAATAACAGCCAATGGCAGTAAACTCTCTTATTGTACTATTAGTAATAGCCAATAGCAAAACATGAGCAGTGTCATATAGAAAACGTAATGATCTGTTAAGATAGGATCATGTGTAATCATGCTTACTAGAATGATAAGATAGATAAGAAGATAAGCATGATCTAGCATCTAATTGATGCTGAATAATGATGACATAATCATCATTCTCAACACTCCTCCTCACTGTTCATGTTGGGAACTGTGTAAGAGTAAGACAATTTCATCCCTGTATGAATTTGATTTTACCCAAATTCTTTGTGAAAATGTCTGCGAACTGTTGATTGGAAGGAACATAAAACAGTTCAACTTCTCTAAATTCAACTGCTTCGCGAATGTAATGTTGAGGAATATGAATATGTTTCATTCTTCCTTCCTGAACTGGATTGGATGCTATGAAAATAGCTCCTTGATTATCAACACACAATGGAATGTGTTTGATTGGATATTTCAGTTCTTTGAGAACATTCATTATCCATTGGATTTGCTTGGCACATTCTGTCATGCCACAATATTCTGCCTCTGTTGACGAAAGGTGAACTCGTCTCTGTCTTCTTGACAGCCATGACACTATGCCATTTGCTAGAAATATTGCATATCCAGTGGTAGATCTGGATGTTTCTATGTCACCTGCCCAATCTGTGTCAGAATAGGCAATTAAACCAGTTCGATCGCCTTCTCCAGAGTATTTTATACATAGATTCTCGGAGTGTGCGAGATATCGAACAATCTGCATGCTTCTCATCAGATGTTCTTCTGATGGGTTCGCTGAGAATTGTGACATTTTAATCACCGAGTATGCTAGATCTGGTCTTGTTCCTAGCATTATGTAAAGCAATGATCCAATTACAGATTGGTATTTGCTTCGAAGAACTGCATTCACTTGTCCTTGTTTAGGATGAGGTGAATATCCAGTTGGTAAAGGGACATCAGTCTCCTTACAATTCTCTTGCTCAAAGCATCTTACAACTTTGTTTGTGTATGCGCATTGGTCAAGGATTAAAGTTCGCTTCTTGCGATCTCTCGTGATTCTCATGCCAAGATATTCTTTGGCTTCTCCTAGATCACGGCTTTCCCATTTAGACATGAATGTC
>JBBPMY010000536.1:0-14533 GCA_038090615.1 Phylloporus gajari
GGACAGGTTTGGGTCTGATCTGGGCAGTCCTAGCCAACTAGGTACCTTGCTAGGGAGTCCTGGAAGCTGTCCATGCTTCCCCATCTCTGGACAGGCTGGACAGAGTGGGGTGAGTTTGCTGATGTAGTCCGGATCGGCGAGGGTGGTGAGCTAAAGATAAGAGGTCAGCAAGGTAAAGAAGTTCTATAGGGGATATGTACCTTGACGTGCTTCTGGAGTGTCAGAAGACATTTGCTGCTTCTTGAAGACACGGTGGTTGTCTGTCTTGCAAGACTCGGCCTTGACGTCCAGATGGAAGGTCACTCACTTTCAGAGGCTGGTAGCGAGACTCAGCCTTGACGTTGAGATGGGAGGTCATCCGCTTCAAGTAATGAAGTAATAAGAGTTCCAACATGCATCTGTGATGCCGTTGGTGGTGCCTTGGAGTACAAGGGCACAGCTGGCAGCTGTGCTTGGATCCACTATTGTACATCAGCAAATTTAGACGCTGCGTCTTGGTCAGTGAAGTCCAAGGAATGGACGAACCTTAGATCACGTTGGCTTGTCTTTCCATGTAAGGTTGACCAAGTTCTGTGGAGGAAAAACCAACTTGGATCATTTGGTATTAAGCTTCGCAACAAGCTAGGTCGCTTTTTCATGCGAAATAATCCTAGCATTGATGCCTATCTTGGAGTCTTTATTGCAGTCCTACAATGAGACATCAGGGTCCTATCAAAAGTCGATTCACGATGAACCACCCACCACCAGCCAGTCAATCCAGTCCTTCGGTGCATTAATATCTCCTGCTGGGATCAGATGCCACATCACATGCTTGCAACCAATACCGAGAGTCAGTGACAAGATAAGCTGTCATCTTGGACACAATGGCTTGGCCCACAGTACCAGAGAATCTGTGTGCAGCATGAGGGAATCATGAACAACGCGAGATCATGGATGTGCTTACTCGCAAACCCATTCCTTGCGATTGTTGCAGGGAGTGACATACTCTGATTGATGTGGATCTTCAGAAGGAATAACACTGAAAAAAAGGATTTGTAAGGTGATGGGCGATAGGTGATATCGGACATTGACTAGTAGTCAAGACCATCCTTCATCATGAGTCTGTGTATCCGCTCAAGCCTGTCTGACATATCCATATGTTCCTTGATCAATGCAACTTCACCTATCTTGCATTCCAGGGTGGGAGGCTGAACAGCGTGAGCATGAAAGCAACTCTAACTTCAAAGGACAGCATACCAAGTGCTGACAGGTGATGAGATCATCAAATTTGTCCTTGAGTGTCAATCACAACATACTAAGAAAAGGACCTACCCAATTTTATGCGTGTGAGATGAGATGGAGGCAGAGATGACACTGATGACAAAGCAAAGATACGATAAACGAAGGACTTTGAATTACCATACTATAGTATGAGGAGGGGTCAACAATGTGATCAAAACACATAAACGCATCATCCGAAACCCAAATAGCAATGTTTGACATCAAGGACTATTGGCTCACTCCTTTATGCGAAGGAACATGTCTCTGTCAACATGCTCTACCACCAAAAGCTCGTTCTTGTGTTTTGGGTCAGGGTACAGTAATGCCCCCCTTATGATCAACCAGATGGGGATGAACATTGATGCAGTAGCGGGATGTGCTTTGACACATGTGATCCTGAGGGGTTCATCGAATGACTTCCGGTTGGGGCTGACATTGGCTGTAAAGGGATGAACAAGAGCGAAGTCGTAAGTACCGAACTCAGGGATGCTGCACGAGAACATGAATACGAGGCAAGCAAAAGCGATCGTGTCGTGTGAAATTTGAAAGATGACACAATTGTAACGAGGTTTTCCATGGAATGAAGGATTGCAACAAAGGAAGTCGGTAGCTTGTCACCAGTCCATCTGCAATTTGCAATGAACCTTGAGGTATGTGTGCTCCCACAACTACATGTCAACGATGCAGTGAGATAGAGTGATCATTAATAAGTTTTGAGCAGAACGAACCTGGAACGTTTCTGAGAATGAGATGTTGTTCCAGGAATTGGTGTCATGCTGGAGGTAAATAGGAAGGCACACATTGACAAAATTAGTGAACTTCAGGTGGAAATTCTGGAATTCCGGCTGTGAAGCATGTTGGGTCACAATTTCCTGGATGGTCTTCAGTGGTCGTGGTGCGCCCAGCTTGACATGCCCCTCGAAACTTGTGAGAACATCCTCGTCACTACGATCTGTACTGCCATTCTCATGATCCTGAGCTATGTGCTGGGCAGTGGCACACTCAACTTCAGCGTCTATCCGATCTCTGATAAGCTTCATTGCCAGCCGGTGGTGGTCAACACGGAGAATCTGTCAGCAGCATCAGGAAACAGAGCTGCATCAGGATTCATATCATACCTGAACTGCAACATCTTTTCCGTTAGAACGATCCTGGTATGCATCTTTAAGTGTGCTGTGCATTTTTTCATTTGGCCTAGTACTATAGTTGCGTGATACTCCTTTGTTCCGAATGTCCTGTACAACGTGCTTCCAAAGGTGTATCTTAGGAAAGTTCCAGTCTGTTTTGAGGTGTTCCGAGAGATCGCCACAAGCCACACGTGAGACATACTCCTAAGTGGCAGTCATAGACTCAGTAGTCCCACCGGTAGCATCATAGCATCAACACATACCTTGAGTTTGTTTCCAAAGACCAACAGTTCCCTCTCAATCATCTCACATGTTTATTCAGTGTGTGCATCCAGGCCAATGAGACTGTCCAACTCCAGGTAACTGCAGAGCAACCGCATGAGCTGGAAGCCTTCACAGCTTATGTTGTTTGTCAACACATTTACAGCTGCATAAAATACTTGCTGTGGTAAGGAAATTTGCTAGTTTATTCAAAATTCGTGAATATGAGGATGTACTTACTTGCGATAGATCCCGCATTTTGTTCCCATCAGTGTAGCTTATTCGTAGGACATTGTCAAAGTGAGCTAAGTTGCGCCAAGCCGGAAATGCATCAAGTCTGTTTGTAAAGTGAGAAACAGCCAGACAATAAAATGTTACTTTTACTGCTCTTCAATCTGGGCAGCATATGTACATGGTAGCTTAGAAAGGAGGGCCTTGAGTTCTTCAAGCATGTGGTATCCCCAGACACCACCATACAGTACGTGGAGGTTATCGAAGCTCACTGTTTCTTCTGGTTCAGAGTTTGCAACACTCCAGAAAACATTCTGCAGTTGAATTTGAAAGTCAGCCACTAATACAGGATATGGTCCGAGCTTACTTGGACAGGTTGAAGACCAAGGGATTTGAGGACCTGTTCCCCCTCTGATTTCTTTTGCTCATAAATAGCAAGGGCATTCTCCGCCTGAGCCAGAGTACACATTTCAAACGTCTTGGACAGGTCAGACAACTCCTCAAGAGGAGCAAGGCAAACAGGGCATGAGCATTTGCTCTTCGTGCCTCGAAGTAGACACATCATACACCTAGATGAAACAATCAGTATTGTTCACACGACACCTGTTCATCTGAATGTAACTTACACCTCTTCATAGTCAGCGGATAAAATAAGAATAATGGGAAATAGCCATTGAGTGATCATGTTGTAGCACTCATGGTAGTATCCCAGCCTTGAGAGTTTTGCCAGTCCCTCGAGAATGCGAAGAAACGACTCATGCCATACGACACGTTTGTAATTCATGTAAGTGAGCTTGCCTTCGTCTTTAGCAGGTTCGGGAACCTTCATGATACGAAGGTTACTATCTGCGGGCAATTGAATACAATGACATACAATAGGTAGCCAACCAACAACACATCCACCACCAAATCATTTGCCATTTCTGATGTGCACTGGTAAATTTGTGCAACGGGCTACAACAGGGTAGCCTTTGACAGTTCCATGAGACGAGAGCCGGGTTTGGTCAGCATAGAGGATGAAAGCAAACAGGGCGGCGTTCTCAACATCAGGTAGATGAGACTAGGAATGAACAATTTTACATACAAGAATTTACAAACAGCTTTGAACAATAGCATAAATCAACGTACTTGAATGTCCCACCAGCAATCACCTGTCCATGGTTCTGTGTAGACCTGTTCGTATGTATTGCCATTGTGTTTGAAGAGTCGTTGCATGTCCCACACAAAGTGCGGCATGAGAAGGGGGTTAGACAAGAGGTCTAGAGCCCAATCTCACAGTGGATGGGCATAGACAGAGAACATTCTATTCTCTCCCTTGTAGGAAACAGCCACATTGTGATGAACAAACTAAAAGTAGAGCTGAATTTTTCGAGAGAGGTAAATAAAGTCGAGAGAAAAGAACTCACTGGGGTGACTTGCATGGCTGCATTATCCCATGCGTTTTGAAGATCAGTCCCATTTCGCAAAGTGATCTTTGCTTGTCCTTGGGAGATGCGCAAGATAAGAGTAAGTAGGCCATTTACTTGTGATGCATTGAGGCCGGCTTGCAGTGCAATCTCTGCGAACATGTAATCACCCTCTTCAATGAACGGGCGCCATGGCTGACTATCAGGGGCCAGTTCAGGGGCATCTCATAGGCTGAATTCTTCTTGCTGATGGAAAAGAGGTGGATGACTGCTGCATGGATGAAATTCTGTCTTGAAGTCAGCTGGTTGTTCAGGAGATGGAGACCGATGGCTGTGATCGCTGGCCATAGAGACAGTGGAGTGATCTAAATACCTAGTGATTAGCACTATCTTAGATTACATTATATGCACTCACCACTGGCTGCTCCATAAATTTCCCGTGGCTCTCCCATGCTCTGCTCAATGAAATCCTCGTGTTCTGACGGCCATCCAGGAGATGCATGGACAGTATCTGATTCGGTCCAGGGAACTAAGGAATGCAGTATTTAGCCACTGAGCGTAGATTAATATGAGGAACTTACCAGAATAACGGCCGTCATTCTGAGTGATGGCATCTGGTCTCGAAGGGCCAGCGTCTGCATTGAAATGCACATATGCCATTAATGATGCCACTCATATCTCTGCAGCTAAGGATTAAATAGCATCAATGAGAGTGAAAATTCAACCAATTAAACAACTGGATATACCCTGTTCCAGGTCCCTCTCGTACTCCTTGCCTGATTGAATGCACTGTCATTCCTTCGCTCTGCACCTTGAGCAATGTGCCTCATGACTTCTGAGGCCCTGTGGTTTGAATAGATTTCCACAGAAGCTACACTGGGACATTGCTGTGAGAGTTTTGTGGCTCCAATGGTACTTTTGACGAGACGGGGCCATGAGGGAACTGAGCATTGAAGCAAAACATGCACGCTGTCTCAATGTGGGACATTATAGTGCTTCTCTGATGATCTTACGACAATGATAATGATATTATCTTATCTCAGTTACATTGTCATGACATTACCATATGCATTGTCAAGTGAGAAAGTGTTTTGTAATGTTTATTTCAATTTGGCATCATTAGCATGGGCCTAGACATTTTTCCGACACAATGGGACTCCATTTATTATAAAGTGAGTAGTAGCAGGGTCAAGAAGAGAACACTCATTCTTCTTCTGGTGGAAGACAGAAGGAGCATCCCTAAGTCTGCAAAGCTTGTGGGTTTGTTTAGACTTAGCAAAACTAATGGTTTTCAGCCCTGCCGAGTAAGGTAACTTTGTCTGAATACAATAATATTGTGAAGATAGATTCTAGGGATCTGAAGAGCAAAATGGGCATAGTGATGAATTGTACAAACTACAGGACAAAGGAAACCCATAATAAGAGTAGTACTATACTACTTGAGGGATTAGAGATATAATAGACAGATAGATGATGGAACAAGAATGTGACCTTGATAGAGGTACAAGAGGAATTAAGAGGCAGAATCAGAAGATCTGGGTCAATGTTGGAAAAGGGTGTATCGTTACAAAGATGGTATGATAGCAAGACAGTTTGAAGGAATCCTCAAGAGTTCAATGGGATGATTCAATGCTCCATATGACATAAAAGATGATGGAACCACAATTGGAGGTGATTTGGAAGCAGGATGATGAGTAATGATAGCTTAAAGATAGGCAGAAGTATACTAGGAGTTCAAGATGCTTTTCAAATGGGATAACTGACTATCCTCTTGATGGATAAAGACAAAACTTGATCTAGTGGGGTATTTGATAATGGGGAATTGAATAGAGATACTCCAGAGGCATTAATCTGAGTGGATCTTCAGTGATATTGACTAGAACACAGGGCTCATAACCCGATAAAGTACTGAGAGTGATTGTCAGCTAGTATATCTATTTTGACTTGTTTCAGGTCAAAGTATGTGCTACTCATATGGCATCCATCCAGCATATATTCCTATCACATACAATCTATTTGCCATTGTTTTGATGTTCTATATTGTGCTCTATATCATTTGACTCAATCTGCTTATCTATGTATCTTTCTAAACCTGAATTTCCATTTTGTGCATTTGTTTTGATATAGTGCATGGTTAAGATGTTATCAGAATGTTCTTGGATGCTCTGGCCATCCATTCATATGGCTACTTCACCATTCAAGTGATCTACATCAGCAAATCACAAATTTTTTGTAAAAACCTATACAACAAAATCAAAATTGCAAGACATTTATCATAGAGTAATACAAACCTACAGATAAAAAATAATAAACATTTTAGTGTCCATACAATATTGTTCATAATAGTACAATAGAAGGACTTCACTGTGATTATTACTAATATGAGTCATCTGAAGATGTTAGAGACATATTGTTCTCATCTGCTCATTCTACTACTTTCCTAGCATCTGCTGATGTTCTGCATAGCTTCTCCACCTGATCCTTAGAATCCTCAGTACTCCATGGCACTCACAATGTGTCTATTTCACCATCTGATGTGGAACACTTGACTAGGATGGCTTTTAATGTGTATACCTTTAATCTGATACTCTCAAGGTGCACTGACTGTTTGTGACATGCTATACAGTTCATTTAGGCATGTTCTAATATTATTGATACTATCTGTAGCTCCTGACACATCCATTTTATGAATAGATGAGTTGAGTCCTATATGATGAACACACTTTCTCTTCTCATCATGATCACTCACTGACATGTTCTAATACTTCTAGCAACTTCTTCAATGTGTCCATAGTACCCTTGTTGTACTTCAATGCTCCCAACATATTCATCTTAACATTCATCACAGATCATGTATGTTTAGAAGTCTAGTTCACAAGTAGTGATACAACTAGTAATTGGACTGAACTGCAACTGATTGCAGCTGATATGCAGTTATAAGTTGTATGTATTTGTGATCAGTCCAGTTATCACTTGTTAGATCTGAGAATTTTCAGACAACTAGTTGTTGACATCTACAAGTTATGAAGATAGTTATAATGAGGTCCTATATCATGCCACTATGTATAGCATTGTACAAACACTAAAAAGTTTGTTCTTTTTATCCTGTGAGGCTGTGTAATACTTCATATAGCTCTATGATAAATATCTAGCAATATTGATTTTTCTTTACATTTAAACAGCACCTATATATACTGTTCTATACAACTCTGTAGACATATAGTGAGATCTTCCTCTATATAGCCCTATATAAAATCCAATAGTGTTGTATAGGCTTATACAGACTTTTAAACTTATATTAAATTATAATCACATGAGGTAAATATCATCTATTCATTATATAATATGTATCATAATTAACAATCATATATACTCAAGATCTGACATGAATAAACATATGAATAATGAAATCACATGTAAATAAAGAGACTAATTAAAATAAGATCCTCCCAATCTAATAACAATATATATGTAATATGTCAAAACATAATTGAATGGATTTACTAGGTTAGGGATAGTACCATGAGGTGTAAAACTGTTCCAATATCTAACCTTGGTACAGTGTGCAAAATGTACTACAATCACCTGTGGGAATCTTGCTTAGCTATAGTGGGAAGCCAGATAGTACATACTCAAGGCTACCTGGAGGTGCCTAGGTCATGTGATTTGGTTCAGAAATGGTAGAGATATGTACAGTTTAAAACACCCACTACATTGGAACAGTTTTGCATCTTTTGGATATTATAAGAGTATTAGTACTTGGTATATCCTCCTTTGGCTTTAAGCACTGCTTGAAGCCTCCTAGGCATGCTCTCAATCAATCCCTGACACACCTCAGCTAGTATATTCTCCCATTCTTCTTGAGTCCTTGTCCATAACTCTTTCATACTCTTGAAAGGTGTCTCATAGTTTACTAACCTCCTTTTGAGATGAAGCTAGACATGTTCTATGAGATTTAGATCAGGAGATTGCAGACCATACCATGGTCTTAAATTCCTGCTCTCCTAGCCATTTATTTACCTTCTTACAAGTATGCTTAGGATCATTATTTTGCTGAAAGACAACATCAGGAGGATTGAGACCATAAGACCTAAGGATATCCTTGAGTTCATCCTTCAAAATTTAAAGGTAAAGGTCGTCATCTATCCTACCATCAATCTTAGCACTATAGCTAATCCCATCCCAAGTCATACACCCCCAGATCATCAAAGAACCTCCTTCAAACTTTAGAGTCTCTTCTATGAACCTGTCACTAAGCCTTTCTCCTGCCTTTTTTCATGCCCATTTGCAACCATCTGACACAAGATGATTTATTTTGGTTTCATCAAACCACACTACTCACTTCCAGTCCTCCAGAGTCTAGTCCTTATGAGTATAATGGCTCAAAAAACTGTTCTAATGTTTATATGTTTTGCATTAAATGGCTCCTAATACTAATACCCTTCACTCAAACCTAACATATGAGTATATGAAATGTAGTGCTTACTCATGGCTTTCTATCTGTGCAAGATTTTGTCATGATCTCATAAAATGAGAGCTATTACAAAACAACATCTCATTAAGACAGTTTTTTGACTTTAAGCTTGTATGATACAAATTGGACCCTAGAATGATGTAAGATGATTACACACCTTATGTAAGTATTACATTATATCACAATGATGTCATATATTATGTAACAACATATGTTAGGACTATAATTATATCAAGCCCTTTGGGCATCCCTGGACCCTTAGCCCTTCATACAAGCAGTCACTTTGAAATCCACATGATATTCATCATTTATTATGGACCATACATTACTGCATCCCAATCCACCACAATCAACACATCAATCCATACCCAAATCACTGTACATGATCAGACTTATCATGGTGGCAGAAAGGCAATTTCAACAGCAGTCGGCACATCTCTGGTGTGTTTGCCCACATACAACAAGTCAATGGCAGCATTGTCTACTATAATGTCTCCCCTGTACCAACAGTTGTTAAAGACAAGGAAATTTGCAAGAGTTTGGACAATTGACTTGCTGACCAACACAGGACTGCATTTCTGCACAGCATCCACATTTAGCATTGTTTCTGAGGAGATGAATAATGCACAGAGCACTTCATGAATTTCATTCTGAGAAGGGGGAATGTACAAATGTAGACTATAAGTGTCTTGTGGCAAAATTGCAATATTCTCTTTCACATAACCTTGAGTAGAAGGTTCCCCATGTGATGCTGGGTGCTTGTCTGACATCATGTATGTGATGTGTGTCACCCTTGCCTGGGCCACCAATTGTAGATCAAACATTGAGGCATTATTGAATGTGAGTTGTACTGGCATGGGCACATGTTTGGACATATAATACTGGAAATTTGCTAGTGTGTCAAAAGGCATCTTTTTCCAAACTGTCAAGGCATTGTGACATGAATTACACACATCCATTTCAGGTTCTCCATCAACATCTCACAGAGCCTTTGGATACAATATCACACATTAGAAAAGTTCAATATCATATGAGGTGGGGGACAAATGGGTTCACAAGAAGAGATATATTATAATCCATCACCAACCCTGTCTTCAAATCTGCTCACCTGAACCAATGAGCACAGACTGCACAAGAGAGCCATTGTTGATCCCTGACACTCAGATACTTTTGCCATTTGTATATGATCTCTGAAATCAAATTGTCATCAGGGACAAAAGAGAAGTTGCCCAGACCATTGCCTGGACTGTCTGTAATAGGCAGCACATGAGTATTATGGAGACGAGAGCCATTTCAGGACTCTGTACCTGATGGGAACAGCCATGTGAAAGCAGAGCTGGACATATTCAAACATACACAGACAGGTTGCTCATGTGGTTAAGAGCAAATGGTAGTGTGTTGTCACACATGGTCAAGCAAATGTGTGTGCACAATTTCAACTGCTGGTCAAGCAATGATACAGTACTTGTGTATGCAACATAATGAGTGCCCATCAGGTGATGGGTCAATTGTTTATCCCAACCCCATATTTCAAATGAATCATCTAGTGAGCAATGAATGTGAAGCAAGAGTGGGGTTGCTACAAAATCCAGACAATAGCTTGCCAGGAGATAATCAAGAGCAATGAGATTTTGGCTGACCTTTGACCAGACAGTGTGGCCACTAGTATGAGAAAGAGTGAAAGTCAATCCATTGTGACTGTGCCAGAGATGTGAGCCATGCAAGGCCTTGAACCAAAGGACCAAATGGTCAATGCATAGCATCATACATTGATGAGCACAAAGAGCATCCAACAGCTTGAGTTTGCAATCCCTAGCCCTGCACTGCACATGATATGTCCAGGCAATCACATGCAAAACCTTGACAGTCACAGGCACAGACATATTAACAAACAACTCAAGAGAAGGAAAGCACATGAGCAGGGATGAACCTGTCAGCCAATGGTCCTCATGGCACAACACAGTCAGTAGAATGCCATGACATTCAAAATTCAACTTCAAAGCAGCATCTGATACCCACTGGTGATCAACATCAACAACTATGTCCATGCTTGTGTACATGTCCAGCATGACTGGAACATTCAATTTGATGGAGGAAGCCATATATGAGGAAGGTTCAGTGGTAGGGATGGTTTTAACAAGTATGGTTGCACAGCAGCTAGGATAATGGATGAGCTGCACAGCATGGGGAAAAGCTCAGTGTCCTTTACATAAGCTGCTTAGTTAATTAGCCTGGTCCAAAAACCTAGACCCTTTAGGGTCCAGGAATTAACAAATGTCTTTATTGTTGTTGAAAAAGCCTTTTTTGTTGAATATAAGGAAAATGTCATCTTTTTTACTTTTGTTGATGTTTCCTGTGGTGGAATTGTATCCCAAATGAACACATGAGAGAGTATTGCAGCTAGAATCCATTATAAAGCTCAACCAGAGAGGTAAAATCATTATAGTGAATATCCTCCTATAACCCCTTTTATGACTTGGTTCAATAAATTGTTATTGACAAGAGAAATAATGTGATTGTTATGTTTTATTATATCAGGATCATTATTAATATCATCCTATCCTCACAGTCAGTAGCTAATTTTTTTAAGTAGGCTTCTATACTAGTCATACTAAACAACATAACATCTTGTGTTTTTCTATGAATAAGAAAAAGAGGGTCAGATTTTACTATTAAATGTGAATATTGGATGCTAGACAAATCAAAAGTTTGATTTCATTAGATGGAAGTAAATATAATGAAATTGGATCATATGGATATGATTATATATGAAAAAATGAAGAAAATAGCTAATTGGAAATAAGAAAGGGTTTTCTTTTCACAAACTACAATCTCTCAATAGTTGTTTTGAAGGATATTACTTACTATCTACAAGTGTATAATGATACTGATGATGAAATTGATGTAATAAGTGACAGCAATCACATCATTGCCCTTGTCAATAACAATTTATTATACTAAGTCATTGAAGAGGGTATAGGAAGATATTCACTATAATGGTTTTACCTCTCTGGCTGAGCTTTATAATGGATTCCAGCTACAATACTCTCTCATGTGTTCATTTGGGATACAATTCCACCACAGGAAACATCAACAAAAGTAAAAAAGATGACATTTCCCTTATATTCAACAAAGAAGGCTTTTTTAATAATAATAAAGAGATTTGTTAATAATTGTAGTTCTAACATATGTTGTTATATAATATATGACATCATTGTGACATAATGTAATACTTATATAAGGTGGATTTCAGTTTTGGCAAATGCTTTCTGAATTAATGAAGGGGTGATAGCATGATGAGTGGTGAGCTATTCAGGAATGAAGTTAAATCAGTTGATACAAATCCCCTGTGCAAGACATTCATCACAGTGTTTTGACCATTGCCACTAAACAGATGAAAATATGCCAACATCAAGAGGCTGAAGCTTGTATGTTGTTTTTGGTGGGAGTGCAATGATGATAATATAATGGTCATATGCAGTCTTCTTGAGTTTCCTCATTTTGTGTGAGTGGTGTTTATCAAATGTAAGTACAATTGGCTTTTCAGTGACTACATAATACTTCTCTGCTTCAGGAATAAACACATTTATGAACCAGTGTTTGAAGATATCATAATCTGACCATACAGTGGGTGACACAGTACAGCTGGAAACAGTAATACTGAGAAAATATCTTTAACCCAGAAAAAAACTTACTTACCCCCCATTCCATTAAATGAAAGATCTCATGCATTAGGAAGTGGCTCATCTTTCAGTACAATGTATGGAGGCATGATATTGTCAGCAGTATTGGCACATTTGAAAGTGGTGACAAGCTCTAGGTTATCATTGTGTTGATGGTAACATTCCTTGTCTTCTACCACATAAACATACTTTATTCCTAACCCATTCCATCCACCACCCATCTGGTCACCCCTCTTGTCCTCATTCCAGCTGTGCTTGAAAGGAATTCAATTGTATTTCTCCTCAATCTGTGCTCAAAGCTGAAAGTAACCATCAATATTTGTCCAGTTGATGTTTTGAGCTCACTTGTCATCAAGATGGCATGGTTTTGACACCTTTAATACTTTACCATGCTATTGGAGGTACCTCTAATGTCAGTTCTTTCCCAAATGCTTTCCAGTGATTTCAAATGTGTGTGCATGTAGATCACAGGGGCGGAGGGGGTTGGCTATACCTGACTGATGAACAAGCCATTCATTAACAACATTTTTTGAGCTTCATTAAGAACCTCTGTGTCCTGATAGGCTCTGTCATAAGCCTTGTGTATACCATTTACATGGTCATTGAGAATCTAGTACACAACCTACAGTATCTTGAAATTAGATCCAGTTCAGTCATAGGTAGTGTCCATATATTGTGAGCCTTTGCAGTGGCATTGATAGTCTTGTAGATCCCATCATTGAGTCCTTTGACAGTGAGCTCTATCCAGTTCTTGTATTCAGGATCCTAGGTAGAAGCTCACTGTCATTGATGGTAACCTCCCATCACTGTATCACTAGTGATCACAAAAGGTCTTTGAAACTCCATTCAGCATACATTCCATGAGTGACAAGCAGTATAACAAAGGTCAACTTCTAGATCTCAACACCTACTGTTTCATTTCGCTTTGTTCAACTTGGAAACTATAAGTACATTACATAGACAGAGATGTGTTAAGTAGATTTATAAGAGAGTAGTGTATTTTGTGAAGTGCTAAAAGGGTGGTAGGGGATAGTGTTAGAGATGGATGTGTTTCCGTCAGATGATACTGATAGATTATTGCTTCTGTCCAAATTCACACTTTGTATAGATTTGCTCTTGATACTATAGGAATATTCAACTAATACTGTCTAGTTGTCAATTCTCCAAGCTAAGGCCTGCTCAGCCAAGCTAGACTTTCTAATATTGAGAAAAAATAAAGTGACTTCTATTAACAATAGCATATATGAGAGAGTAAACAAGTAAGGTGCATCTAGTGGATTTTTCACAGTCTATAACATCATGTGTCAGGTAGCAGGTTTCTCTTGTGCTCAGTTGATGTTGATGGCTGTGTGTAGTGTAGTCTTCAATATGACCAGTTTCTTGCCTTCCTTATTAGACTTTTTACTTTGAATATCCTGCAGTTTGACAGGTCTAAAGGTAAATACATTTATTAATTCCTACTATCATCAGTGGTAATGACACACCTTCTGAAGACAGTAGGTTACCATGTGAAGTCATGGTTTTGACTGTCAGAAGATGACTGGTAAGTTATTTGTATCATTAAAATATCAGATTCCTATCTTGTATTAAGACAGGTTTACCTGTGGCTGCCTTAAGTGTATTATCAGCAGTAGCAATGATCACCAGAATAGAATACTTCTCAGGTCATTCATTGTGCTATGTTTGTCAGCAATTAATACACTTTCATAACTAATTGTTCTGCTCCATCTGCTGGGACTTCTTGCAAGATAGAGTCATATTCAGCACATACCTTCCCTAGATGCTATCCAGAGATCTTACATTCAATTCCACAAGGTGATTTTTACAGGTATTATATGCCCTCAACAAGCACAACTCACTAGACTTTTAGGATTTTTCACCCATATTGCATCAGAAAAATCCAAAGTATCTGATTTCCATCAAACCTATGAGTCTTTCAGCCCAGCAGTATGTATCTACCTCTCTAATACTCTTTATCTTATCTTATCTTTATCTAGTAGTATGAGCATAGTACTACCTTTGATGATCTGTATGAAGATATCACCACATCTTATACTGGTAGAGTCCTGGCCACATCTAACTCTATGAGCT
>JBBPMY010000537.1:0-14522 GCA_038090615.1 Phylloporus gajari
GCTCTGGCATACACCGCACGCGCCAGTGCAACACGGGCGCGTTGTCCACCACTCAACTGGAATCAAAATTAGATGAGGTCATACGCACAGAACAAAACCCCTACAGTAATTCCTATATGATTATTAGCCTCGGACGTTCACTAAGTTCTTGCACGAAACGTACCTTTTTCGCCGACTTCAGTCAAATCACCTTGTGGCAAGACTGCCAGATCAGCTTTCAATGCACAGGCTGTACGTAGCTGTAAGTCAACGGCCAATCGTGTTAAATACCAAAACAAGTACCTTCGATGACAAGGTTATAGAACGTCTCGTCGTACGCGTGTGAGAATAAGATGTTGTCGCGGATGGTAGCAGACAATACCCTAAAAGGTTCAATAAACCTCAGTCATATCAAGCGTCTCAGACATACCAAGGGTTCTGCGCAGCATATGCAATACTACCAGACAACACGATCTCTCCTTCCGTCTTGCGCATGTCACCGATAATGGCAGATAACAGACTACTCTACAAACGATGTTTTAGAGTACGCCCACTCGCATATAAACCACAAGCTCACCTTTCCAGATCCCACTCTCCCAAGTATGCCGACCAACTCACCCTTGCCCACGTTGAGATTGATGTCCTCGAGTGTGGGCGAGACACTATCCTTGTTCCACTGGAACGCTCCGTCCTTGATCGACAAGACCTCGTCACCTATGCTCAGGGATCGTTTCTTGATCCGCTTTACGACATCCTCCTGGAGCTCCTCTGCGCGCAAGAACTCGGAAAGACGCTTTACTGAAACAACAGCTTCGATGATGTTGGTGGTTACTTGACTAAACTGGACAGAGAAAACGAGAATGAGCGACGGGACTTGATTAGTAACCGGACCCCGCATACCATTGCAAGGGGGAATTGGAGAAGCATGAATAGAGAGATGGAGGGGAAAATTATATCTGCAGTAAGAGGCTTGGCCGAAAACACCGACGCGGTGGCAAAGGAACTGAATGCGACGAGCACTGTGCTACAGTCAACAAAACAGGAATCAACTAAAACGAGGTCACGTACGCGGAATACCACTCCAAAGAGTCATATTCATTGCGGTGGCGATACCAATTTTGCGGAGCATCTTCAGCTCTAAATCGTTGCGCACGTGCAACACACGACGGATGAACGCATAGTCCCATGCGTAAAGTTTGATGCTAAAAGCCGTGTGATATCTCATATGACTAAAATTATGTGACGCTTACCTCTTGATGTTAGACAGAAGTTCGGTCATCAACCTAGTGCGCTGATCTCGATTCTTCATCTGTTTCTCATGCATACCTTTCAAAATCCGAGCAATGTACGTGTTCAGCGGTACAGAAAAGATCATGATAGCCACTCCAACAAATGCAGACCAGCCTAAGAGTTTATAAAGGGAGATAAAGGCAAGCGCGATCTAGATCACATATTAGAAAGGATGGGCTCGACGCAACGTATGACATACCTGATATGGTCCAGAGATAGCAATGAGTCCATAAGCGCATAGGTCCTGTATTCTTGTTGCGTCAACGGACATTAAGTTGACAATGTCACCGGTCGCACGGCCGCGTTCGTCGCTGGAAAGGACAAGGGCCTTTTTGTAAATGGTTGTGATAAGACCAGCACGTATGCGCATGCCAGCCTCAAAACACATTTGGAAATACTAAGGGAGGACATTGTTAAGCCAGGAAGGTAGTTGGGCTGAATGTGGTATTACCTGGTGAAGGATGACGGTCTGCACCATAGATGCGATAAACATGACGACAGCAATTGTGTAACCGAAAAGAGGAGTTGAGCCCGCTAAGAGGCCCGTGCCTTTGGTCTCCTGGTACTCTGAAATGTAGGACAGAAGGGCCTCAAGCAAGACGGGTTGGACGAATGCCAAGCTGTCCTGGACGAGCTTGAGACATACGGCGACGACAAGGGGACCACCGTAAGCAATGAACAAGGCGGTCCATAATCCAGAGCTATTTGGGCAGAGATTAGGCAACAACCTACAAAGGTGGGTATTGCGTACTGTTTCTCGAGCGCGCGTTGAAGGTCGTTCCCAAGCTGTGCAGCCTCATCGCGGGGGACAAGTGCAGGGAGATCGTCCTGTGTAATGATGGTCTGTGATCCTTTGCGCAAGAGGGGGGTAAGCCACGCGAATGACCATATACTATAAACGTTGGCGGTGACTTTTGGATTTTCGACGTTCGCGTTGAGGGAATCATCAGGTGAGATACACTCGAGTGCATAGGAAAGAAGTCCGAGCGAGAGAACAGCCCATTTCAAGGGAATGAGGGGTAAAGCCGGGAACGTTTGCACGTAAGAGCGTGTCCAAATGGACAGGGCAACCGCATAACATGGCCAAAAGAGGAGGAGAATTGTAGACGAGGTTCGCGTGCGAAGGTGGTTCCATTGGGTCAAGAACACGGCAAAGAAGAGGGCGACTGGTTCGAGCACGTAGGGTAACTTGACTGCTGTGGCGATGCGACCGGGGATGACGAATGCAAGGGTTGTCAGACTTGTGAAGAAGGCAAGAGCGAGCAGTGTCTGAAAATAGAATGAGAAAGAAACGAGGCAGTCACGAGTAAGAAACTGACAATCTTCGAATAGAGATGCCAGCGACTGCGGCGGGAGATGACGCGGCTAGGTGGATAAGACTGTAGGGCGATGCGGACAAAAGCAGCGAGCGCGAGGGCAATGAGGAGGGTGGTGAGGACGACGCCTTCCTCGGCGCAGAGAGACAAGTCGAACTCTCTTCTGTAAGATGTCCAATTCCATCCGTCCGTGTCTCGACATCGTACAAGTGCCATCTTGCGCGAAAGATGGTGACAAATGTTCGCCTTTATACGATCGATTACATCATTCGTGGCTTACGCCGAGTCAGTCAGCAACGGGGCCGCGGCTTATCGCCGTTTATGGAAAAATACGTACATGGCACCCTTCTTCACTGTGCGCAGGCTATGTACATCCAGAGCGTTATTAATCAGATGATCCACCTAAATGACCTCCTGGTCTGGCTTAGATTCGGTTTTCTGCGCAGATCTGAAGGTTCGACCATATGGCGCTTAATATGTCACTACCTCCGCAGGGGTCCGCCGGTCCTTTCCGTCGGCAACTGACTCATCTAACGCACGGCCCACGACGACTGATTGACTACATTGCAATACGAACGAATACTTATGTCGAAAAACTTACAAGCGGTGCTATTTACCTTTGTCGAAGATGATTGGACAGATCCCACAAGAATCTAACACATTACTGACTGTGCAATGCAGCTACAGGGAAATTGACCCCGAAAATCTTACTAATGACATTTACTCATCAGGTTATCGTTGCCCCGCAGCCCCAAGGCCTGCCGAACATAGAACAGCCAACGCGTATACCCGGCCGACAAGATTGTCTGAAGGCCGACCAGTTGGACAGTGTATTAAAGCGGACGTTTATCCGTTTGTTTCATCCACGTACACCTCTATCCCCGTACAGCGAACATGGAAATAATCTCGACAAAGCTTACCGACTCTATCAACGCGGTTCTGCCGTACATCCCTTCTCTCTCTGCCTTGGATGCCATCGTTGCATGTACAGCCGTGTGGGCATTCATCAAGTTGATCCGCATGTCCCGCAAACGCCTTCACACTACTAAACTCAAGGGCCCACCTAGCCCAAGTTTCGTATATGGCGTTGGAAGGATACTCATGCATTCAGAGGACCCAGCTTCTCTGTATGAATCATGGGCTCGTGAGTACGGCTCCGTATATGCGTTACCCTCAACCCTCGGCAGGAGCCGTGTCGTCTTGTACGATCCCAAGGCTCTCGTGCACTATTATGCGAAAGAAAGCTGGTCGTACGGTCGGACACCCGTGGCAAAGAGAGCCCTTCAAAACTCGGCAAGTCGATATTGTAGATTGTTATACCCGTATTTGACCATACCCCCTCAGTTTGGAAGAGGCTTGTTTTCTGCCGATGGGGAGAGTCACAGAAGGCGTGCCCTTACATTTGTTTTGGTGAAGGGGATCTGACGAGCTCGTTAGGCAACGCAAGTCCTTGACCCCTGCCTTTAGTATTGCTGCGATTCGCAAATTAACACCAATATTCTATGACTCTGCACACAAGGTATGCGTTGACGTCTTGCACATGTGCATTCATCTCATACACTGGGTCTTATAAGGTCAAGGGGGCTTGGAACAACCTCATTGAATCGAGCGGTGGAGAAGGTGCCATCATCGATGTACAAAGTTGGTGAGTACATGGTGCTCTTACCGGCCTGCCATTAACATCAATCTCCCATTTTTCAGGTTAAATTACGCTTCGTACGCTTGTCTCGCTCTTCGTATCCTTTTTGGTTTGATGGCGTTTCTACAGCCTTGACGTCATTGGCCTCGCAGGCTTTTCTCATGACTTTGGTGCTCTTGACGGAAAACACGACTCGATTACTGTGATATTCGATGCTTTTAGTGCATCATCGAGCGTGTCTGCGACACATATAGCTCTGAACCTTTTGGCTAACGCGTTCCCATTTCTCCTGGATGTACCCACGGCACGGACGAGGTTGACGTGGAAGATGAACAGCGTGATGAAAGAAATATCGAACAAATTACTGGCTCGAACAAGGGACGAAATGGAAAAGGGCGTGATTACTGAGGGAGAAAAGTCCGTTATTGGATTGCTGAGTACGTTCTTTTTATTTTAGTTGATTCGTGTCCATTGACATACCGGATAAGTTAAAGGCGAGAGCGCCCAGTCTGAGTCCCACCTGACAAATGAAGAGGTCCTCGCACAGGTAGTTCAAGACCCAAAACGCATGCGCGAGTTTTCTTACGCTGTTACAGATGAAAACCTTGCTTGTTGCAGGATACGAGACCACTTCCAGTGAGTCCCATTCCACACTCGGGCAAAAGGTTTAACTCTGATCTGTAAATACTATCAGTTAGCTTAACGGTATGTCAGTTCATGTTGCGCGTTCACCAACGCTCACCCTGAATTCAAGTGGGCCCTCATCGAGCTCTCGAAGTACCCCGACGTGCAGACGAAGCTGCGAAGCGAGTTGCTCAAGCATGGCTTAGATCCAGCGTACGACCAGCTCATGAACGATCATCCATACCTCGATGCTGTCATTCACGAAATCCTCCGCATTCACGCGCCAGTCCGTGAATCAACACGCGTGGTACGCCTGCTGTCGTATGATTTCGACAGTTTTTCTGACCCTCGTCCTTGAATTGTAGGCGTTCGAAGACGATATAATCCCTCTCTCCGAACCCGTTCGCACGGCGTCTGGAGAGCTGATCGATACCCTGACCGTCGCCAAAGGCACGCATGTCTCTGTCCCGATAGCCTCTATCAACCTCTCCACCGCCATCTGGGGCGAGGACGCCAAAGAGTTCCGGCCCAGCCGCTGGCTCGACGACGAAACCGGCCAAGACGGTATTCCAGCCAAGGCAAAGGAATTGCAGGGACATCGCCACCTGCTCACATTCTCTGATGGCTCTCGAATCTGCCTCGGGAAAAACTTTGCTGTCACCGAGTTCAAGGTAAGCATAAGTGAAGCTTTGGTTTGAAAGTGGCGCTGAGACTGGACAGGCTGTGTTGTCTGTGCTTGTCAAGAACTTTGTCTTTGAGTTGCGTGATGGTCCAGAGACCAAGATTGAGATGGGGAGAGGATTCCTTCCGAGGCCACGCATCGCGGGTGAGGCGGGGTGCAAGGTGCCTCTCCGCGTGAAGCCATACATGGGGTGACCCTCGGATATTATTCAATGGACTGACGGCGTGAAATTTGGTGACGATGAGAATTATTGTATATTGTACTATGATGCCTTGGCGGACTCACCTATGCTCAGTTTTTGTTTACATATGCGCAGCCTGAGATTCGGACGGAGTTTAGGTGTTCGACCGAGTGACCAACATCCAACTCCGAGCTGTTCCAATTGGCGTACCTCACTGCGACACGACAATCATTCCCATACCCAGCCGCTGGGCAAGATCAGCGTACATACCAGCATGTGCGATGGAGGCATGCGCACGAGCTACCCACCGTGACAAGATGCTCCCGCAAAGTGTTAACTATTCAATCATTGTTCTCGCTGATGGGCGAACCTGATAGAAATGCGATTCTGGTTTGTGGGGAACACATTTTCGACTCATATATCTGATGACAAGGTCGAGTAGTTGACTCGCGGGTTGACATCTGACTCGTTGCGATGGTACACGTATGGAGCATAACCTAAGATAGGTTAGTCGTATATGAGGTCGTGAACCTGTACAATTATTCCCACTGACGCTCCTGTCTGTCAAGGAAAATTGGCGCTTGTTCCTTCCAGGAACGGCCATCTGCACTGACTCAGCTTGTTCATTCACTCCCTGGCACTATCTTCCAGCAGCGTCTATGACATCCTCAAAGACAAGTCGTATGTACCAAAAAATAAACCACCGGGATGATGCTGATTTTTTGACCAGAGCATTCCGAGCTCGTTGAACTAGCCGCTGGGGGATTAGTAAATGAAGTGAGGTTCACGCCCGATGGCGAGTATCTCGTCGGCGGCTGTTACGAGGAAGTTCGAGTGTGGCGAGTCAAAGACGGCAAGCAAGTAGCGAGGATGCAAATGAAGGACGGCGTCCGGCGTGTTGCTGTCTCTGCGGATGGCAGATGGATTGCGGGGACATCCTCGGGTAGTGGCGTGTTGGTCTGGCACACGGTCACTTACGAACGTGTCTTGACGCACAAGGCGAGGAGACACCACAGCTCGATGGAAGTTGACTTCTCACCAGACTCCACTCAACTCGTCTCTACTGATTCACAGAGCGGGACGGCCACCATTTGGGACATCATAGCCAGTCAAAAAGTACGGACACTCGACCACGACGAACTTCAGGCAGTTAAATACTCTAAACAAGGCGACCGAATTGCTACATGTGGATGGGAATCAATTCGGGTCTGGGACAACTACGATGGCCACCTACTAGTCGACATCAAAGAGCATCTTGGTGTGCTCCCGTGGTATGGGCTCCTCTGGGGCAACGACCAACTCTTCATCGTAACCCAAGGCAGCAAATTGGAGCAAATTGGAGCATCCACCGGGTCGATCGTTTCAGAGTGTTCGGTTCCGGAGACCTGCTTCGACGCACGCATTGCAATGTCACAACACGAGAAGTTCGTAGCCTACCCTTCACGAAACTCTATCACCTTCTGGGATACCTCAAGACATACCCAACTCTGTCTTATCCCGAGATATACCGGTACACGTTCAATGGCGTTCTCTCCCGATGACAAGCTTCTTGCTATTGCCACAGACGACGGGAAAATTGAGATAAAACCCTTGTCTATGATCACGGTGAGTTCCAAGTCTTTCAATCGTCCTCATCGCTAAACCCTCCTCCTACATTGCATTTCAGGAGCCAAAAATCCATATTGGCAGCGCTGCACTCGATTCATGGAAACTTGGTCAGCTCGTCAATGCCGAGGCGCTGCTGACTGAAGAAATTTCAACGTCCGAGAATACGCCTTATCATGCTCTCGCCAGCCGATCTCTCGTCCTGGCACGCTTGGGACATTGGGACGCGGCGATTGAAGATGCCAAAAAGGTGCTTACTTCTCTCCTTTTGTATACATCAACGCTGACGTTGTTGGACTCCCAGTCAATCAATACCCACTCCTCCGTCATTGGTTATATTGCAATGTGTGTGGCGCTTGTTACCAAGGGGGAGATACTCGAGGGATGTCAAGTGTGCGACCTCGCGTTATTGCACTTCCAGTCGGATTATGGCACCATTCTCCTTCTCATCAAGGTTCGTGTTTCTTCCAATGGATTTTGGTTTTCTCTAGGCTTTTTTCGTCCAGGCTGTTGTCCTATTCATGGTCGGAGAGCGCGACGATGCAATATCACGTGTAGATGGCCTCATCTCTGCTATCTTCTTCAACTCGACACTATATGTTGTCCAGGTACGTGAATGAAGTGCTATCAATAGGAATAGGAATGCCCATCAGTAATGTTCTCAATAGGCATATATGTACCTTCTCTATGGCAGCTGGCATATGGAAAAGGGTGACCATGAGTGTGCTGTACAATTATTTGAAGATGCCCGAACGAAACTGGGCGACCGCACGGATCGACCTCCGATGATGGTATTATTGGTACATCTGTCGCTGCCTTGCGATTTATCGAAATTGATCACTCTTTCTGACAGATTTTGGGATGGGAATTTGATGATCTCGCACTCGCAATTCAACAGCGTTATTGCGAGGCGCTCTATGCTTCTGGTCGCATAGAGGATGCAAGTGAATGTCTATTACGTATGGTGAATGATGAGGTCAACATGACTAAAGAGACCGCGACGTGGTTTTGTGGTGAGTGATCTTCCGGAATCCTGCTAAAACATATCCGACATTTGTCTCAGGCCTCATGGAGCAATGTCTCTCTGCACCCGAAAGCGGTAGGAATGTGCAAGAGGAAACCGCTGTGCCGGGGTATCGGGAGAGGTCCCGTGAATCTTACCTTGTGCCCCTCCTGAGAGAGTGGGTGAAACTAAAATGGACAGGCTCTTCTAAAGACGCCTTAGTCGCCGCTGCCGGTGTGAGTATCCTTCCCGCTATGTCTCCGTTGTCTGCTTAACGTTCTCTTGGAATGCAGTTTATACTTCCAAAATATATAAAATTGCAAGTGATATGTGAGAATTTGGAGGTGACTGGCCACGTGGTAGACGCAGTTTCGTATTTCCGTCAAATGAGAGGCGAGATCACACAAGGCGGACAGACGGAGTGGGCTATCAGTGAGTAATCGCCTTCGCAATATGGGCGACATCTACATGGTCAATCTCTACCAGACTTTGAGTCTCGATGTCGCAGGAAATTGGAAGAACTTGGTGATAAAGCAATGGGCGCTATGCAGTACGAGGAAGCCATCTCGCAGTACACAGAAGCATTATCGATGAATCCCACTGCTCCGCTAGACATTCTAGTCAAGCGGAGCAAGGCACGGGCGGGAAAGGGCGAGTGGGAGAATGCATTGGACGACGCAACTGAAGTAACTGAAATCCAGGTCATTTGGGTTCATAATGCTAATGGGTATCCCGCAGGTAATCAAGCTCGACTCATCCTCTCCACCAGGATATGAGAGGAAACATGAAGCTTTATGTGGCTTGGGTCACTATGTGGATGCCTTACACACTTTTAAGACGATGCTCTTGATGATGTCCCAATCATCCAACCCAGATATTCGAGGTGAGGATGATCCACCATTTTGATATCCCTTATTAATATTCTCCTGCAGGGCGTTGTCACCAGTACGTCAAACCAGAAAAAACCATACAAGTAATTCGTGCAAAGATCGAGGTTGTCATCCGCAATTCCCCGCCAGTGCTCATTGACACTACTTCCGGTCGTCTTTGCAGCAAACCCGAACGTGCTGCCGCATTCGAATCGGTGCCAGCGTTTACGGAGCTCGTTGCCTCTATGACCACAGACATCAACAATGCTCAGATTGAGCAGGTGGTCGGAGAATTCTACCGTTACGCTACATTCTCACACAGGTGGGAAGAGAACGAACCTCTGTTCGAAAAGGTCACTAAAATCGTCGTGTACGATCTCGAGGAGTGTCCCACGCATGATAAACTTCAAATGTTCTGCAAGATAGTACGTGAAGCTGGGTTAAACTGGGCATGGAGTGATACATGCTGCATCGACAAAAAGGACCACTTCGTACTCCAAGAGGCGCTGGTCAGCATGTTTAAATGGTATGAATGCTCTGCGATGACGATCATATTCCTTCGTGGTGTTCATCGACTGGCACTGCGGGGTGCCATGACGAGGAGCGACTGGAACAAGCGTGTCTGGACATTACAGGAATATCACGCATCCAAGGTGGTTCGCTTCTATACCGAAGGTTGGACACCATACTTGGGTCTCGACATTTACAATCACAAGGACTCTCCGGATATAATTTCGGAGATGGAAGAAACAACTGGCATCTCTTCACAAGCCTTGAGATCGCTCCGACCAGGTTTGGAAGACATACGGGAGAAGCTTCGTCTCGCTTCCACACGACAAACGACATATATAGAGGACACGGCCTACTCGTTACTTGGAATATTTTCCCTTTCCATGACAATCGTGTATGGCGAGGGAGAGGGGGCACTTGGACGACTATTGACACAGCTGCTGATGAATTCAGGTGACACAAGCATTCTCGCGTGGACGGGGATCTCAGGTAGCTTCAACAGCTGCCTTCCAGCCAGTATCACCGTGTTCCGCAAACCTCCAACCTCGCACCTTCCACCATCTATCCCCGATGCTGAAATGGAAGCTACTGTTGCTAGATTGCGTCTGTCTGCACTCAGTTTCACTTCGGCCACAAAATTGTATGATCGCCTCCAGGAACTCTCAGTGCCGATAGTCGCAGGACGACGGATAAAACTACCATGCCTCACTTTCAAACTTGGACGCGTATTACTCTCCTCCCAAAACTCGTCAGGACGAGTTTTTCGTGCGCAAACAAAAGGACTTGGTGTTGTGGAGATTAGTACCGAGGAAGATATCTCTCGATTCAATTCTCTCTATCTCATTCATCCCTGGATCGACATTCTTCTCGATCGACAACCTCTCGGGACCACCACAAGGACGATTCCCGCAGAAGACCACAGGTCTTCTGTTCTGGGGGAACTTCATGGCCCTCCGAATACCACATTACCAGCGCCGCAAACACGAGCAGCTCGGCTCATCGGCCGCCTTGGGCGAACATTTGGCGGATGGCCTATCCCGGATGCTGCCTCGCTCTTACCCCCGTCCACTGTATCGCCAACCGAGAAGCGGTTACGTGTTCTCCAATTCATTGCCAGACTAAAGCAACCGTTCGGGGCACTTGTTCTTACGCAGACTCGGCAGAACATGGAGGAATATCGGAGGGTCGCTACAGAGAGTTTGGTCACTGTCCAGGTGGAGGAGCTCACGTCGACGATGTTGGAGAGGCTGGTACAAGGTGTGCGGATCTTGGACGTTCTTTGAGTAAGTTCGCTCTCTGGGTCCTCTTGTCGAGGAGAGCACACCATACCGAGATGCGCTCCATTTCTTCCGTTACCTAAGGAGGTGAACCCATCCTAATGTATGCGAGTAGGTGGTTACCGTCATAGTCGCCACTTCCTGGAGTCTTAACAGTGATGTTGATGTGCGCCGTTAACTTGGTTCTCGACTTGCCATGTAGATCAATCTCGCGAGCTGACATCAAACGATTTCGAGTAGTAAACACTACAAACCTGAGGTTGGAAAATAAAAAATGCGCCAAAATCGTATACAACCAGTGCCATCACGAGCACGCATTTGCATTTGTGACTCCTTTTGCCCAGTCCGAAACCTTAGCTCTGATTAGCTACGTTCCTTCTCCCGTTCTTTTCCCTCGGCCTCCTTCCAAAACCCTCTCTGGCCGCATAAAGATATATGGCAAGAACAGGAGGTTGTCGAAACGTTCATCTATACTATCAGCATATCTTCCAACACATCTAGCAGCGCGCTCTGGATGTTCGTGATCTCGTTCCTGCTTCCTTTTAAAGGAAGCGGGAACATGATCGCGAACTTCCTTTGGCCAGTTTGCGTTACCCGGGATGCTTTAGATGTTTCAATTGACAGACTTTTGGCTGACTCGTCAGGTAAAAACGGGGCTTCCACCCTCTGGAGGCATCCTGCAATGCAAGTAGAACATTAGGCTCACTAGAAATCCACGCCTCGATGAGCTTGGTCATGTCAGGCTCTTCACCGACTATACGCCGCAAGCACTCGCCAACCTCCTTTGTGTGATGAGCTGCAAAGAGTACGCCAGGGGTGTTGTTGGATCGTGATCACAAGACCATCGAAATTCCATCCAGAGACCTGTAAGAAATAACGGCCAGGCTCACTCTCGATACGTGGTAAAGGATATACCAGTAAGATTATCAGCGATGGTTGATGAGCACCATCACCCAGTTCAGTTCGCGCGTCTTCAAACGATTGAACCACACGCTCGTAGTCACCGTTTTTTTATATACCTGTTCCCAAGAAAAATGCATATATTTCTAGTGGAGGAATTAGTAGCGATGTCGTATGGAGGCGTCTCCTCGTGCCTGGAATACATGTACCTCCGGGTCCACCCGTGCGTCAGTGATAAGGTCATCCATGCGTGACATTGCATCGACGTGTTTTCCAGCTACGAAGAGGACACAAGCCTGAGAGGGAAGAGGTTGAAAGAGGTCAATGTTGGACAGGATCACATACCTTGATGACAAGAAGGGCGACATGCTCGGAATGGAAATAATAGAACGAAATGTCGCACGCCCGAATTCCTTCGTCCTCGTCCCCCTTACCAATGAGCTACACATTTTGTAACATAACCGATGAGAGACTGCCGAATTTCCATGGACTGTATTAATCGGTGTCAGCGTCTATGTGAGAAAATGAGGGAAGAGTACTTCTTTTGCATCTCCCAGCGCGTCATCCCAGTGTCCCAAGTGCCCGAACAAGAGCTCGACAAGCGAGTATATGACACCTATTTTCCGACTCGGGGACTGCCGTGGTCAACAATACTTCTATATTAATGAGTTGTCCGTGTTTCTGCATCGAGCGCAGCATGAGTGACAGGAGATGGGCCGTTTACGACGCAAGGGGCCGGCCGTTGGAAGGGGAGAGGCGGTGCAGAGGCTTAGTCAGCGCGGTCCTTACGTGGTGTTCATAGCGTTTCCCCAGGTTCGAGCAGCAGTCAGCTGACCAAGGGCGTCCTAGCCGTCTGCATCGTCTGGAGCAAGCGATCGACCATATGGCGTGGGTGTGTTGGAAAGAACCGAATTGAAAGTGCGTCGCGGTTTCCCAGAACGTAATGGTTTTCTTTACAGCGCATGCAGTCAATTTTCCATTTCGCGGATCCAGGCAATTACATATCTGCCCGCAGGGAATTGGCCACTCCGAGACGTACGGTTGGCCCAGTCGTTGCGTCGAGTCCTTTGACTTTACTGTCTTCGACTAGAACGAAAAGGTGGTTGTCGCACCAGAGGAGAACGCGAAACCCAGTCAACTGCACGCTGACCCAACAAGTAAGCGACCGTCATTGCTGTCCCAGACCTGGACGGAACGATATGTAGCTGTTGCGATCTGGTTGCCTCGTGGAGAGCACTTGGATGTTCTGACAGCAGACACTAGGTGAGACGAGGCTTGCCCCGAGAAATCGGGTGAGGCGGAAGGCCTGACCTTCGGGGCGCATGAGAAGTCTTGAACGCGTCAAGGAAGGAATGGCAAGCTGGACCTATGGCACGTGCCACAAAGGGGACCGCTTACGCGCTAGAAGCATGAGGATGATTGGGATGGTGGGTGGGGCAAGAAAAGACATGAAAGCGAGAGACGCAGTGAGAGGAAGGGAAGAAAGAGAGGTCAAAGGGCGCGGGAGCCAACCCGATACCTAAATATGCTGACAAGGCAGCGGGGACGCCATCAAGGAAGCATCGGGCCACGACCGGCACGAAGGCAAAGTCCCACGCTCGCTGGCACATGCAAGGCGTGTTCCTTACTTCAATTGGGACGATGAGCGCTCCGCGGCATACCGATCTTGCCCGCGAATGCTTGTCACCGTTGCCTGTCCTTGACGCGATATATTTGCCGTCTCTGCAGGCGGTAATACACAATAGACTCCCATCCACGCTACTCGTTTGCCATGCTTCACTTGCCATACTTGAACAGCTTCCGGACCACCACTGACGACACGCTCGCCGTCGTCATAGACATGGCCATTGGTGACTCGCAAGTGCGAGGTTAAAGGAAGAAGGTATGGTCTATCCGTATACACGTTGCCTCTATCTGAAAACGGCTCCTCGTGTTTTCTTTCATCTTGGCAGCTATTACTGAGTCTCGACGTCTAAGACTGCTGACAGCAATCGGGATGCATGCTCGAAAGTTACTTCCTCATTCCGTGAGGAATTTAAGCTGGTACTACCCTTTCGCTCCTCCCGTAGTCACTGTTCAGAAATACTGGGTCTCGTCAGGCTAAGTCAGATATGTATTAGGGCCATCCTAATGTACACGGGTAGGTGTTTACGTAGACGGTGTTTCCTGGGGTTCTCGTGAGCTAACATCAGACGATTTCGAGTAGTAAACATGATGAGCCCGAGGTTGGAAGATAAAATACGTGCTGAGTTCATATACAACCAGATCATAGGAAGCTTGCAGAAAGAAAAAAAAATTGCGCGACGATATCAAAGCACGTCCAACACCCGTACACCCCGTGTCAACCTCTCCAATGTCGCCGACGTGAGCTCTTCCACCTGGACCGTAATCAAGCACTCTGTAGCGATCCTCTTATATTCTGCCACATTCTGTCGAGTGGATGTGAGCAAGAGTGCACCAAATGGTTGCTTCAGTCGAGCGAGGAATTCGTAGGCACGGGTCGAGCTCTCAAAAGTAACACTGCTCTGCGCATCCACTTTGGGTAGGCGCGCGCCAAACGGTCGCCTGAGTCGAGCGAGGACTCGGTTGACGCGCGTCTGCTTGTCCGTCGCCGACGCTGTTGAAGCCGAGGGTGATGGAAAACGCA
>JBBPMY010000538.1:0-14518 GCA_038090615.1 Phylloporus gajari
CCGGGACTTAGAGTTTTTTTCGAACAATGTCACATGACATTGTCACTCGCGTCACGCCGCCTACCACTTGTCCTACGCGACAACGACAACACCAACCAACGCCCCCGCCGACTCTGCGCGTGCCAGTGGCGACACCACCCGCCTTCTCTCGAACCGTCGACGGACACGACGTCGCGGCTCGTCCGACACCACCACCGCCACCCATACACCGTCGACAAGCCCAACGTTGCGGCTTGTTCGACAGGTCTGCGGCTCGTTCAACACCACCACCACCTCTCTCTCGAACCGTCGACGAGCACGACGGCTCGTTCAACGCCCACTGCCCGCCACTCGCACTTCCCAGCCCTCTAGCGGCTCACTCAATGAGCCGTCCAACGTGCCCAACGGATCCCGCCCGCCCTCTCTCAAACCGTCTGTGGGCACGACCCCGCGGCTCATTCTGCCCACCACCACCTTCCCTCGTGCCATCGACAAGCCCAACGGCTTGTCCGACAGGTCCACCTGCCACCTCCACGGCCCCACCTCTCGAACCGTCGACAACCATGTCGACGGTTCGTTCAACGCCACCACCTGCCACTCTCACCTCCCCAGCCCTCAAGACTCCAACGGCTCGCTCAACGAACCGTCCACTGCCCCTACGTCCCATTGCGCCATCAACGAGCCCAAAGGCTCCCTCAACGCACCACGACCACCCCCGCCTCAGGACGGCGGCGCATACAACCTGCACCCCACATCTCACCTCCACAACAACGACCACGACGCGATGAGAACGCCGTGACGAAGACGCCACGACGGCCGCGACGCGACGAGGGCAACGCGTTAGGCCAGGTGCAACGGGGAGGTCGCGACAACCACCTCGACCGCTACAGGACGCGTACGACGGAGGTCGCGACGACCACGACGTGGCGAAGACGGCGTGACGAAGACGCCACGACGACTGCGACACGACGAGGGCGTCGCAACAGCCGCAACAACCGCGACGGGACGCGTATGGCGGAGAGGTCGCGACGACCACCAAGACGGTATGGTGCGCCCACGGACGACACCACGACGACGACATCATGTCGTCGACCCATCGTCAATGGCACACCCGCGACCACGACGAGCGAGGGGCAGCGGACATGGCGATGACGACTAGCGGGCGCGACCGCGCCCTCACTGCCACTATCGCCCGGAGGACACGACAACGACGACGAAGCAATGCCGTCGATGGCCCAACGCCATCAACGGCACTGCCACGACGACACCATCGGAAACAGACGACGGTGACGACATGTGGGTCGTACCCACACCACCACCATCGTCTGGGGGACACGGCGGCGACGACTACCCGTGCGCGACCGCACTTGCACCCTCACCGCAGTTGCCTGGAGGACACAGGGAGGAGGAGGTGGGGGCAACCGCGCCCCTTGGATAGAGCGACAAGGCGCAGTCTGGTTGACCCGCACCACCACGGTGACGTGCGCGCAACCTCATACCTGGAGAGGGCGACGACGACAACACCACCAGGTGCGCAACTGCGCGCCTGGAGGCTATGGTGACGACGTGCGCAACCGCGTGCCCCCAGAGTCGGCGACAACGCGTCGCGCACGCAACAAAGCAAGGGAGTCACCCCAGAACGGCACGCCGACCAGGAAACGACGGCCTCGATGCAACGAGGACGGCGTGACGACAACGACACGACGACCACGATGCAACGAGGGGGACGCGATGGGACAGCGGTGATGTGAGTTACCGCCGCATGAGGATGATGCGACGACCATAGTGGGACGAGGGCGCGAGGCCGTGTCAGTATATATACGTAGTACCGTGTTCGTAGTTTACAAAATTCTAGTGGTTTCTAATTAATTCAGAGGGTCTGGAAGGAAAAAAAAAAAAAAAAAAGAACTGCTACATGGCGTATGATCTGTGCCCTCTGTACGCGCTGTGCACGCCTGCACAGCCACTCCGCGCTGTACGTGTACGTGCTGACCAATCGGTTGCACAGCCTGTGGCGCTGTACCATACCTGTAGCTCAGCTGTACAATAGGGGACCTTGCTGTAGCATTGTGAACCCTGTGATTACCTGTCTAGGGCTCTACATAACAATCTGATTTTGCTGATGTACTGTATGACTACACTGATCTCGACGCATCCCTTCACAAGGACGATGCCAGTACAGACGGAGAAAAGGAGAAAAGTAAGAAGGTTGTGGAAGCTTTGCGCAACATTTTGTGACCTTTCCTCATGCGTCGCGTCATGTCGGAGGTCGAGAAGAACCACCTTCCAAGTAAAAGGAAGTTAATATATATGTTGGTGTAACTAATATGCAGTGAAAGAGGCTTGGAAGAGGACATCGACGTGGTCAATTATTTGTTTTGGTTGCTCGTATATACCAAATTTGATCCTAACCCCAATATGGTTGATGATGAAAAAGGATGGGAAAACTTATTTAATGAACACGATCATGCAGGTCTATCCACTTTGTCAGTCGCATACTCAAAGCCTTTGGCACGAGCAGGAGCCGGGTCCGCCGTACGCCAAGAACTCGGGGGAAACAATGATACTGGACAAGTTGCTCAAGTCCCTGAAGGCGAAGGATCAGGGGTCTTGATCTTCAGGCAAATGAGCCGCGTTGTGAGACTACTGTCTATTCCGTGCATTCAGTGCGTTTCCCACTTTAGAGTAACACGAAAATTTTGACTAGACCTCTCCGCGGGATATTGCCGCATCGACGGCAGTGTGCTGGCGAGTAAGTCCTCTTTCCGTGGATATCCATGATATCGTTGAGATATTTACCTCCAGCATGCTTATCAACGAGGACATTGAAGCCATCGTCCAGCGTGGCGAGGAACCTACCGCAGAGCTTAATAGTAAATACGAAGGCCTGAACCTCGAAGACCTCAGGAACTTCAAGACCGATAACTCTTTACAACAATGGGAGGGCGTGGACTTTAGAGGCGGACGCAAGACGCTCAATTTGAATGTGCTGTCGCCATCGAAGCGAGAGAGTGAAATGAACTATTCGGTCGATAACTACCTCAAGGATACGTTGCGTGCCGGTCCATCGAAGACGGAGAAAGCGCCTAAGCTGCCACGTGCTCCAAAGCAGATTTAGATGTGAGATTATCGTGCCGACTGTATCACGCACCAACATATACTAATGTATTGGGATTCACCTCGCAGTCAAAACTTCCGATTTTTCGACCTGGCTTTAGCTCAGCTTCAGGAGAGAGAGCTGGCAGTCCCCAAGGTTTGCCTAGTAGCCGTACTCCCGGGCGTGAAGTTGACTTTACACTGCTTTAGCGCTTGAACGGTATCGGTGCAACTTCAAGAGAGCCACAAGGACCTGAAGATACGCAAGAAAAGCTTGAGGCGGAGTGGGCTACCGCTCAGGAGTTTATCAATGCAAGTAATGCCCTATACCTGGTGATTTGCGTTACGCGCTGATACAAATTTGTTTTGACCTTGCTCCAAAGCCGAGCCACTTACAGAAGAAGAGCGGGTACTGAAGGGACAGTATACAGAGTCTGGATTCCGTGACTGGCGCCGGCAGGACTTCCAGCAGGTCGTCCGTGCCCTAGAGAATTATGAATGGTGCGCAAACATTCTCGTATGTCCTATCATTTAGTGTGACGTTGGTATTATTAGGACGGATGACCACAATTTGCTTGATTCTGAGATCCAGGATAAGGACGCCAAGGCGGTGAAACGCTATTATACTTACTTTCAAGAAACACTGGAAAGAACTCACGGAACACCCTCGCATCGCCGCTCGTATTGCTAAAGGCGAAGCCAAACGCAACGAATGGTCTAACCTAGAGTACCTTCTTACCAAGAAAATCAACTCAGTCAAACATCCGATGCAAGAACTTGAGCTTAGTTATACCACGACGAAGGGGAAAGTGTATTCGGAGGAAGATCTATACTTACTCTGCAGATTGCATGTTGTTCTTCTGTTGATCGATTTGATGTGTAGAAGCGAGGTCTAGAGGACGTGCAAAAGGGTGATGAAACCAAAGATTCGAGATCGCCTACGCCTATTGCACCTACGCCAAAGGAGTCGCACAAGAAGAAGAAAACGTAGAGGTGCAGATTTGGGCCTGTGGCTCAATGCATCTTTTTACACATATCCCTCACTTTCCGGTCTTCGTATTTCGCACATACACAACCCGTTCACCAGTAGGGGAATTTCATTCATATAAGCAATGAGATATTGTTACCCACTGTAAACTTGATCTGTGCAAAGTCGACGGTGGGAATATATGTAACCAACGCGAACAAACACTTTGTGATCACACCACCATACCCCTACAAAGCCGACCTTGTTCATTACGTTCTCCGGGTCAAGGTATGCCTTCCAGTCACCGTCTGTGTCAAATGAGAAGGGCGCGTATCGAATGCGCTAACCACGTAGTTCTCGGCCTGCGTCATTTCTCTGACCCATCTTTGCAAGGATACATCCACATGCCATACCGCCGTACACGCCATCCGGCGGTACTCGTTGTATCCATGGCATGTGCATACTGGCTGTTCACGACGAGGTATGACCGTCTATTTGGGTACCCATGTTCGCATGGGATATGCTCAGTTTCAAACGAGCGCTCAAGTAAATGTGAGGGTCGTCCGGTGGAAGCTCATGCGAGATGTTCTGGGAGTTGACCTGGAGGTGACGCTAGAGCTCGAAAGGTGTATTCTGTGAAGGACCGATGTGACAGACTGAGACGCGGAAGGTAACGAAATAGATGAAGACAGATAACCTCCAGACAGGCCCAGTCTGCGGGTACCGCATCCCGCTCTCCCTCCACTCGCTGATGTCTTTTCGCCTAAGCTCGATTGCCGTGCCCGACTTCATACCAGCCCCAGCCTCTGTCGTCTGAATGTACCCATGTTTATTGCAACGGACGCACAGAATGGCCTAGATGATCCGCTGCTCGCGCCACTTCTCCACACATTTCCATGTACGTTCAGTCTGGCGTCGTTTGAAGCCGAGATCGGACATCTTGCGGGGCTGCGAAACGGGTATGATGGAGTACATCTGAAAGAGTACGTTGAGCCGATCGTGGATGTAGTGGTGATAGGGAGGGCATGGGCGGTGGTTGGGATAGAGCGGAGTACGTTTAATCGGTATGTGGAGGATGTGTTGTGGGGGATGGCATGGCTGGGAGACCCATCATAGAGAGGGGTCGATGCTTCTGTAATTTCCTAATAAAGCGAGGGTGCAGACGATGGTGAAAGCGAGTACATGGATGGGGGTGCGAGCATGAACGAAGGCGGACCTCAGAGTGACCAGGAGGACCAGGTTCGAATGCTCGTTCATCGATCCGTGATCCTCGACGAATCTTATGTAATTGTCGTTGTTTCCAAGTTCAGGCCTCACTGGGAACTAGTAGCTGGCGGCTCTTCGCCCTCAAAACTAGCGAAAATGCAACAGTCGGCAGAGAGGCGGCAGAAAAAGCAAAAACGCGAGGAGGATGAAGGTCAGCTCCACGCAAAGAGGTAGGGAATGGACAAGGCAAAGCCGCAAAGGTATGTTTCTCAATACAGCTAGCGTCGTGTTCTTACATTGTTCAGTTTTTTGACGCCATGAAACGCTATGCCTATCTATTAGGCTAGACGGACCTTTTCAAATACTTCGTTGACATCAAGGTCGGCCCGTTTGTATTTGTTTAATTTTCATTCACCCCGGTGTATTTTCAGAAAGCCTGTGACCCTCAGTGAGATGCCCTGTTAGACGCACAACCCAAGCGACGGGGAAGAGGTTGCAAGAAGCCTATGTAAGCCATAGTTTGCCGGTGCGTGCCTATCACCACCCAGAGACCAAAGCGCTCACCACAGGAAATCCGAGAAGGAGGAAGATAAAGAGCTGTTAAAGGATGGCGAATTAGCTGCCGAAGGAGACAGCCGGCTCTATGTTTTCGAAGAATTTCTCAGCTGTTCGTCCTTTCCCATTTCACTGGACATTTTACTGACCTATCCTGGTTATCAATGGTATCACAAGAGCATATCAACTTCAAGGGTTAAATCGGGTAGTATCATTACACCACAACAGTCTCAATGACATCCTCACTGGCGAAATGGTGTGATTTGTTGATACCTTTGACATGTGCCCATTGCTCGACCATACTCGCAGGGTCTCAGTAAAACGCTGCAAACTATTTCGTTCCTTTCCTACCTCAAGCACTATCGTACCGTTCACGGGTCGTATCTTATTGTAGTACCCAAGTCTCTCTCCAAAACTGGGCTCGAGAGTTTGAACTATGGACACCGGGCATGGACGTTGTCGTCCTGACAGGTAAGCAAGGAGGAGCGCCCCTAATTAATTGCTAATCGACTTATCCCGCAATATTTTGACGTCTGCGTCACCTCGTATGAGATTTGTCTTATATAAAAATCGGCGTTGAAGAAATCCTCGTGCGAATACATCGTCATCAACGAGACCCATCGTATCAAGAACGTGTATTCGATTCTTGCCCAGATTGTTCGCGCATTCATGTCTCGCGGCCGTCTCCTGATTACAGGCGCTCAACTTCAGATTAATCTGAAGAGTTATTTGCGCCGCTAAATTTTATCTGCCCAGAAATATTTTCCGACTATGCTAATCTCGACACATTCCTTCACAAGGATGACGTGGGTGCGGACGGAGAAGAGGAGAAAAGTAAGAAGGTCGTGGACGCATCGCACAACATTTTGCGACCTCCTGCATCGCGTCAAATCAGACGTTGAGAGGAACATCCTTCCGGGTAATTCATCTTTCTTTGTCTCGTGCTCTCCCGCTCTAGAAAAGGAAATCATTATATACGTTAATTATTCATACGCCCCAAATTTGATTGTAACCCTGATAGGGTCGGCGGGGAAGAAGGAAGGGAAAACTCATTTAATGAACATGATCATGCAGGTCCGTTTTACAACTAATGTCAGGAAATGTATCTAATCCATGCCAGCTTCGGAAAGTAACATGTCACCCATATCTGTTTGATGGCACAGTAAGTTGTTTTCCACTTCTCAGTCTTAGCATGCTCAGAGCCTTTGGCGTGAATAGAATCCGGGTCCGCCGTACACCACGGACGAACAGCTTATAGAGAACACGGGGGAAATGATGATATCAACTGAACAAGTTACCCCAGTCCCTGAAGGCGAAGGGGTCAACAGTCTTGATTTTCAGTCAAATGAGCCGCATTCTAGATATTCGCCCCTCACTCACGCAACCTCATCATCCAGCAAACCCGTGAATTCCCGTGCTGGATTTCTTTTTGGCTCGACCGCCCCAACTCGCATGACCTCTGCTCGCACACCCATGGCAATGACCCTTAAAGCCACACCTTGCGCTCCTGCACCCCATAAAGGACACCGACTTTCCCCCTTTTGTCCTCCCAGATGATGATTACCACCAGCCCATCAATGCACTTCCCATGACAACCACTTCTGACCCTCCTGCCATCAAACGGGAGACAGATGATGACGAAGATGAATCCCTGTTTTCGGAGCTATCTCCCAATTCTCCTGGTCTTTCCAGAAGTCCCTCACCTCCCACCCTTCCTCTCAATGTACCCAGTGCACCACACTGCCAGGTCCTCCCTACTCATGCGGCGGATCTTGGGCCCATTGGATCTCTTCCAAGATGTTCATTACCCACCCATTCCCCGATCTCGCCGGGTAATTCTCATCCCCTCTGCATTCCACGCCCAAACATCATTGCTCACTAAATTCAGAAATTGCCTCAGAGGGCTCGGTGTCCCGTCCTCCCTCGGACACATACGCTCCAGCATGGAAAACTGACGTTGTGTCTGTCCCCATAGCAACGTTCACCACTGCAGCAATGAATGTCAGCGTATCTGGAGATAAGGACATGCCGGCTGCAGACGAATATTTGAAAGAATTCCTTCCTTTCTTGCTCACTGACCTTCAGCGTTCTCGCTACATGTCCTACACCCATTCTGGATCCCCCGTCCTCTCAATCTAAACAATCCACCGTCCCACTTCCTAGTGCTTCTACCCAAAGTCATCACTCTAATCATCGTTTTTTGCGTTCTTTTCCCGCTCCCACAGCTTTGGAATACCGCCAATATGTTCAGGCACATCAAGCTCACTCAAGCCTTCCTCTAATGGCCTTGGTGCGATCAACTTGGGAATCTCTGTGCACCGTCCGGAACGGGCACCTTCTGGGATGACTCTCACTCACCTTTTTTCTCCTTGCTCGCGCTGTCAAATGCGTCTGCCATATTCCTCTCTAGCCTTCACCACCACTATTATTCCAAGATGAATGTAGGAGGGAGCAACGGCTATCCCCCCAATGCTGGACTCGCACTCGACGCGGGTCTTGGCCTCGGTGGCCTGAGCCGTTCTCTGCTTTCACACGCACCTGTGCATCATCCTACTGCAGACGAAGTACAGTCGATCGCAAATAACAGGGCAAGTATTGGTCTTGGTCTCGGAGGTTCTACTTCCCCTTCATCCATGGGTTCCAGTCACACACGCCGGGCCAGAGTCTCCCACAGGGCCTCACGGCAAGCTGCTCGTGCATACACGCCCTCTCACTCACGGGGCCACCTGGCTCGCTCAGCAGGTTGAGCATCGGGGGAGGTGCGTTCATCCCCGGACCAAGCCAGACTGGCACCTCCAATCCAAGCACGCACAGCTCGAAACCTATACCCCACATCTCTCACTGTCCCCAAACCTTGACCTACAACGACGACGGCCGTCCCCTCGCTCGAGTCCATGTTCTCGTGGCTCCCAGTGGGTGCACCCCTCCCACATACCGTCACATTGGTGAACGTGAACAAGAACTGGCATGCCTAAAACGCGCTCAGCTCGCTTAGCCAGCTGATTCGCGACGATGACGAGTTCTTTAGCATGGACCATTGATGTCTCATCACGAGTATGCCTCCCCTCCAGAGGCACCTGTGCATACACGTACCAAATAACGTTTATCTGCAAGGGAACGATCAAAGAGGTTGGATACATATTTAATAGCCTCTTTTTTTCTCTCCTTTTTCTCGTCCTTTTTCTCGTTCCCTCTCACGCAGCGTGGTCTCACGAGCTAGTTGTATTGCAATGCAGCCGTCTTGTCATGTTGCATGTTAAAACATGTTTATGTCGCTCTTTGTTTTACCTCCCCTTGTATTAGAGACCTTGGGCAGAAGGAGGATGCGCATGTATCCACGAATAATTCTTGGTAAAAACAAACAAACAAACACATTGAAATCTCCAAAACAGTGTGAAAAGTCATGAATGTCTACAGCGTACATGATATACGCAATTTCCGACTGGACCCTCTTGCGGGTATCTCCAGCATCATCATGTTACCCTCGTATTCCTCCTTGAGCTGGCAGAGGAGGGACACCTCGACATGCCCACACTCGCTCTCGTCCTCGTCCATCATTGATTGCCCCGCCATCATCGACGACCCTTCCTCACGAATCCGATCCAAATTGATCGTCGCAACCTTGCATTTCCTGCCTCTTGGCTTCCAAGGTTTCTTTGATGACGGCACAAACTCCTTGCCATTCTTGACAGTCCAGCCCATTCAGTCTCGAGGACTCTGCGTTGCCATCGACATCAGGGGGGCAAAAAGGGGGCGAAAGGAACGTCAAAATTGGCTCAAATGCGGCGTGATAGTTTACAGAGGGAACATGGACAACGAAAAGTATGATGTTATCGGGGACATAGGCCCCCGCTTTGCGGTACAGTTCGAGTACGACTTGAAGATCAATCGATCATCCCTGTACGCTCGGTAAGTCATGCATGACGCGAGAGCAAGCCACCTACTTTTTGGAATGGGCGCAAGCGAGGGTGACGTAGGCCCATCCAGTCTTCTTTTGAGACGTCGGTGACAGTGTGTTGACAAGCTGTAGTTGCTTGCTTCCATGATCGTTGTAACACATGTGTTTGAGCCCCTAATCGCCCATGTCGTCACCGGCAACCTACTATCGCTCTTCCAGCTCCGCTTGTCTTGTGCTGAACTGGTCGTACAGGTCACAATGACGCATGATGAGCGGCATGAGCAACCCTAGGGGCAACTTGCCATCCCCCAGTACTTGATGCTGTTCATCATCTTGTTTCTCTCTTCAACATTCTCCTTTTTTTTCTTGAAGTCGCGCTTGTTACTCGCGCTCCCGGTCTTCGCGCTCTTTCGGACGGTGAGTGACCTCAGCTTCGATGGCCCTCTCGGTCTAAGAAGATCGCGTACCATTTAGTACTGGAGGCCAGGGAGGATGAGAAAAACCCCTCTCGTCAATGTCTTTGTCCGTCAACTGAACTGAGGCTTCTGGTCTTTCCTAGATAGTAGGCGTGAAAGGTACCCGCGATGTTATTTCAGCCATCAGCAGTAGCAATCTGGCACCAGTGCCACTGACACGACTCCCACGAGATTGGCACAGTTTCCGAGAAGGTCCAGGAGTTGTAGTCTTTGGGAAAACCTGAGGCGCAAAGACAGTGCCAGGCTAGAGGATAGCTTTGGAGGGGGTGGTTGAATGGCCCCAAAGTGATCCTTTGCTTGTCACAGGACGATTATCTAGGTATAGCGATTAGTTGTGACTCAAGGTATTTGAGCGACAACATACCTTGCTCATTCACGACTGGTTCTCTATGTTCTTGGTGCGAACAGCAAGCGTATGAAATGTCAGAGAATGACCCACTAGCATAAGTTGAGCGCAAAGGCAGCGGTTGGTACATGCTCGAGGGTATTAGGGGTATCTCAATGGAACTTCTTACCAGGCACAAGATTGCAGTTAAACAGCCCCACAGACGAACTACCGAGCGTCTTGAAGAATTCGTGTTAGTTGCGAATTACAATAAGGGATGCGAGCCAACGAACGAAATGTTAGTATACAAGGGCAAGGCTAGGCTACGGAACCAGTCGTAGCGCGTTCCGTGGCTCTGGGGACATTTTATGGCGTCACGGGACGCTGTGGGTGACGTGGGTAAGTGCATGGCGTTGCGCTTGTGGCGTCCGTATATACTGATCCGACAAGGTTCGCGTGAAATGTCATGAGATGAAGATATATCTGTTGAAAATGTCCATGATGCCCTTGAATCGAGTCTATTCTGAAGGAAAGAAAGAAAGAGAAAGGGTCATGTGAGACGTCAGCTAGCTGACGCATCATCTCGCAGACACCTGTGCCAAGCGACCGACCTAGGCAGCCACTTGTGACACGACCGTCCCGCCGTGCTCGAGCCCGCCCCCAACCACAAACACATCGGGCGTGCTTTCAAACTGCACCACCTTACCCAACAAGCCCTCCTCGATGCCCTCGACTGCGCGTTTCTTGCCTTTTCCCCGCCCGCCGCTCAGGAAATCGGGGGGGTCCAACGATAGGCTTGATTCCGTCCGTCGTCACCCTCATCACAGCACACAGGGTATCGTGAATGTCGCTCCCTTCCCAGTCAATGTCAGACACCACGTTCACCCACTAGTAGTTGACGGGCCGGGGTTTCGCCTTGACCTTTTTTTGCCTCGTGGTACCCACTGTCCTCGGGTGGGTGTTGGTCCTTAGTGCCCCTGAGCCGTAGAGCACGTACGCCTGCTCGAAAGTTATCGCCCGCGGTTGACACGACACGGTCAGGCGTGTCGCCTACGAGCGTGGTGAACTGAGCATCGAGATCTTGGCGTGCTCGGTCGCGAACTGGTCGGCTGAGATGTAACTTGCCTGCATCCCATATTTTGCGGCCGCCGATGGTGTCCAGAATCGCATCGAGTCGAACAAGAGAACAAGTCAAATATGACATGAGGGAGACGATCGAGCCCTGTTCGGCATTGTACGGCGTCAATGGTAGTGGAGTGAGGGTGTAGGGAGTCGTAAATGCATACTGATGGGAAGATGAAGAAAGGGAGGAGGATGAAAGATAGCTCGACGAGAATCCATGCGAGTAAGGCGACGATAACGGCGTGGACGCCGTCGACCTAGAGAACGGCAATGGTGAGATACTTGGAGAAGAGGACGGTGAGCGAGGAAAGTGGATAGAAGGTGACGACCAGGATGACATGACCTCCAACGCCGTGTTCGAGACATCGAACGACGCAGAAAGAGGCATCGACGTAACTGGGACAAAGATAACCTCGTCCACTCCCCAACCTCGCAGTCTATCCTCGATGCGACGTAAGATGCTCCTTTGATTGTCGAGCTCCCTCTCCTCCTCCTCATCTTTCAATTCGTCCGGTAGTTCCGAATGGGTTCCTGGCAGCGCAAATGATTCTTCACATATGTATCAGAAGCAGCACGGGACGAGCAGCCTCGCCTGAGCTGTGTGCATTATTATCAACGAACGCTTTACAGCTAGCACCTTCGTTTCGAGTCGTATCATCGCTCGCTTGCTTCGTCGACCATCCGGCACCCTTCCCTTCCATTACAATGCTATCCGCATCGTTTCCGCGGTCTCAATCGGCTCCATCGACGCCTTCTTCGACTTAGTCCCTCCTATGGCATGGTGGACCTGGACCTCGACTCTGCGCCTTCGGATCGACCTGGTGTATGTCTCTCGAGTCCTCTGAGTCGCCTAGAGTCCCCTGTGGTGTGAGTTATCTGCTCTAGCCATTTCCTGATTCGTCTTACCATCTCCAGCGACTCCCTCGGCGTTGTTATGGCGTGCCCATCGAGTCCTGATGCTATCGAAGTATCCGCTTCGACTTCCGGTGCTGTCCTCTCGACTTTGGTCGCCCTAAGTGGGTATCCCTTGACCGTTCGTCCTGGCCGTTTACTGATACGTTCTGGCAAACTCTGTGACCTATTTGGCCGCTTCTTAGGTCCGTAGTATCCGTCCAACGCTTGCGAAGAGGCCTTAGCTTTAGCTGCGAAAAACGCAGTCATTTCACCGCCATAACGTTGGTCGAGTGTTGGGGGAATGTAAGTGTAGTTCTCTATCTCCTGAGTAACACAACACAGAGGCACAAGAACAAGAAAAATACACTTGCAATAGTTAACTCTGCGACGGATTGTATCCAACTTTGACAACCTCGGGTGGGCGGGAGAAATCTGGTTCTCCAGCATCACAATCACTTTCTGAGGAGATGAGACCATGGCAGTTGATCAAAAGAAGGTGTCAATGACCATCCGAGAAGAAGTTTCATTCTGCAGACATCGCTAGTTATAGAATGTCACGGAGGTGGGGGAGTGAAAACAAACTTTATTCGTGAAGGAGCTGGTAAGGAAAGTGAGGTGCTTGTACACATTCTCGTTTGACCACAGCTTGTCAGGACCGACAGCCCGAGAGGCAAGAATTGCCTCGTGAAGTGTGGCTCCCTGATTCAGGACGAGTATGCCCTTTCGAACGATGTTGAACCTGTCCAAAGCTTGGTCATTGGCAGCGGAGAAAGAAAGCGCCTAGAAGAAGTGAGGCATCGCAAAAGAGCTGAGAAAATAATGGTCGTACCAGTGGGTTGTTAGCTCGTGATTCAAGTATGGCAGTCATATTGTCGAGTTGGTCCGCGAATGTGTCAGTTGGCGTGGGGTCGGATTCTGGCACATCTTCAATAACAACAGAAGAACGGAGCCTCCGGAGTTGAGTGAGCGTGAGATCAAGTTCCAATCCACCCAGACCAGAAATCTTGCATTTCTTGGATGTTGATGTGGTGGCTGTCGACATAGTGGTAGCGGTGGTGAACGTTTTGAACGCGCTGATCACTGATTTGTTCCTGGACCCTATGGGGGGAATTATATCGAAGTGCTTATGTAACAATCACCGTTCTTCTGCCTTGTGATAGTCGTCATGGTCTCGTAGACGTGTGCGATAGCCTAGGCATTTTCCAACCGCCATTGCACGAGGCGGCGAGGGTCTAGGGGCGCCCAAAGGGCTTGATGTAAGGACCTGGAGAAAAATTGAGCACTGCTGACTCATCCACGCACATCAGTGCGCACGTCACGTGCTTCTGACGACGACAATGCGCCCTCTCCTTCGTCGTATCAATCATCAAGTCGATGGACCGTCATCATCCCCGTTCCTGTTGTTAAAACCTGATGGCCCTCCGCCAACACGTCCAGGATGGGCGAGGCTGCGCAGCCATTACCTCTCACATCCGATCGCACGCAACTTCGCTCAAAAGTCTAGACGTCCAAGGGTAACTATCTCCTGTTGCTCAATGTCATTTTCTGATGCAGGTCATTGTATTCCAGTTCTTTATTCACGTTTTACATCTTCACGCATTGACGGTGCCGTGGATTCCATTCTCCTCAAGCACCCCCGCACTGGCACGCACTCCCCCTCGTCGGTTCACAGTGTCCCCCTATTCCCATTGGTTCAACCCCATCGCTGCTTCCGTGATCCTTTCGGGGGCCGAAGGATGTCACTCAAATCACCCGACCGCATCCGTTGAGTTCCCCGACACACCTAGCGTGGGTATGTGCGAATGGGCTAAGACAGCTAGAGAGGTCAAGGTGGAACGTACCTGCAAACCGATCGTATGAACCCCAGAGCCTTCATCAGCAAAATCAGATTGTTATGTAGAGCTCTAGACAGGTAATCACAAGACTCACAGTGCTCCAGCAAGGTCCCCTATTGTACAGCTGAGCTACAGGTATGGTACAGCGCCACAGGCTGTGCAGCC
>JBBPMY010000539.1:0-14514 GCA_038090615.1 Phylloporus gajari
CAGATAATACTATATATGTATGGATAGATAATACCCATAATGGATACTATATGATCAGTAAATAGTATATATTATAAGCATAATATCAAACTGATGCACAAATTATCAATAGTAAATTATCTATCCATACATATATAGTATTATCTGGCCAATGTTATTGTGCTTTGTATATTATAAGAGAATATATATTTATATCTATACAAATTATAATGATATATGATTGATCATTTATACCAAGGTACATCTGTACTTAAAAATTTTCCTGATGTTACTATGCCTCTGGGGAAAGTCAAGTCCATCCAGGAATGACCCAAACCCCATAAGATTAAGAATATCCAGTCCTTCCTGGGGTTTGTCAACTTCTACCATATTTCATCCACAATTACTCTGACATTGTAGTTCCTTTAACTTACTTTACTTGCAAAGGAACTGTGGTCTTTTGATGACTCCTGTCACTCAGCTTTTTGAGCCCTCAAAGATACTTTCACCTCTGCCCCCATTCTGATATACTGGATGCCTGATGCTCCACTAATCATAGAGGTGAATGCCTCCAACTATGCTATTGCTGATATCCTCTCCATCTATTGCCCAGATGACAAAGTCTGTCACATGACTTTCTACTCTCAGACTTTGTCTACTCCAGAGCTAAACTATGACACTTATAACAAAGAGCTGCTTGCTATCCATGAGTCCTTTCAGACTTAATGCCACTATCTAGAAGGGGCTGGTACTCTGATCAACAACACCATCAATCATAAGAACCTTGAGTACTTTGTGATGACCAAACTCCTAGCTCACTGACAGGCTTGATGGTCAGAGTTCCTCTCCCAGTTCAACATGGTCATCTGCTTTCACCCCAGATACCTTAGAGCTAAGCCCAATGCCCTCACTCACCATTGGGATGTCTATCTCAAAGAAGGGGATAAGGACTATGCTTGCATCACCTCTCACAATTTCTGCCCTGTATTCACCCAGGAGCAGCTTGTATTGTCCCTCTGAGCCACATCCTTAGCAGCTCCTATACTCCACTCCCATTCCTTGTTCAATGAGGAACAACTCCACTCCAACATACTCACTGCACTACCTAGCAATCAACTGGCTAGCATCCACATGTCTCCTTCTAAAATCCCTAACTCCTATTGGTCAGTTGACTCTGAAGGTTTCCTCCAACTAGACAACCACATCTATGTCCTCAATGCAAATGACCTTCACCTTCAAGTCCTCTGATACAAACATGACCACCCACTCTCAGGACATTTTGAACAAAATCAGACATTAGAGCTTGTTTGATGAGAATACACTTGATCAGGAATCTGGACCTTTGTTAAGGATTATGTCTCCTCCTGCACCTCCTGTGCTAGAGCAAAGGCCCCAAGACATAAGCCCTACAAACTCCTTAAGCAACTTCCCATCCCCAAGAAGCCATGGAACTCCATCTCCATAGACTTTATTGAACAACTCTCTTTGTCCTCCAGATTTACCTTGATTCTAGTTGTAGTGGATTGACTCTTCAAGTAATGTGTGTTTATCCTAACATATGACACTATCACCTCCCCAGAGTTAGTAAAACTCTTCCTACTCCATATCTTCTCCAAGCATGGAGTTCCTTCCCACATTACCTCTGACTGAGGCTCTAAGTTTGTCTCACACTTCTTTAGGTCTCTTGGTAAAGTCCTCAACATCCAACTCCACTTCACCTCTGGTTATCACCCAGAGGAGGATAGACAAACAGAATGAATGAATCAAACACTAGAACAGTACCTGCACATCTATTGCAATTACCAGCAGGACAACTGGTCCAAACTCCTGTCCCTTGTGGAGTTTGCATATAACAATGCTTCAAATGCTACTACAGGAGTATCTCTGTTCTTCACCAAAAGAACTATCACCCTAATATCTCTGTCCACTCTGAAAGGGACCTCACCTCTGAATGAGCTCAAGAGTACTCTGTCAACCTAGATTCCCTCCATGAGTTCCTTCATAAAGAAATGGCTGCTGCTCAGAAATGTTACCAAGGTCCCACAAATGCCAAAAGAACTCTGGCACTGGACATCCAAATAGGAGATCAAGTCTTTGTGAAAACAAAATACTTCTGCTCCACTCATCTCTCCAAAAAGCTCTCTGAAAAGAACCTTGGTCCATATACAGTAATAGTGAAGCCAGGAACCCACTCCTGTACATTCTGACCACTGGATACCATGAAGTCCATACATCTGGTTTTTTATGTATCCCAATTAGAACCAGCAATATCTAATGATATCCCTAACCACATACAAACCCCACCCCCTCCAATTGAAGTCAACAGCAAATCAGAGTATGAGATCTCTGAGATCCTTGACTCCAAGATAGACTGTCACTAACACAACTGTAAATTCCTCTACCTAGTCTGATGGTCCAGATATGAAAGGACCAACAAAGAAACATTCTGGTTACTAGCCACTGAGCTAGGCCACACCTCTAAGCTAGTCTAGGACTTCCATCTTTGACATCCAGAGAAACCTGAATCCAGCCCTGTTCAGGAACAACCCTGATCTTTATTACTCTGTTGTGTGTTCCTGACTAAAACCCTCCATTACCTACACTATGAAACCTCTATCAGATATAAATGTTAGGCCAGGTACTCAGAGTCATTTCCTCCCCACCTTCAAACACTATAAACCTCACTCTCACCACTACCTAACATATTATTGTTCTAGTGGTTGTAATTGTATTTGCTTTGCTTAGTCTATTTATCATCTGGTGGTGAATCTGTTTTCCTTGTCTGTTGGCCAGGGCAAGGGCAAATTACTCTTTGCCAGCAGCTGTAACAGTATTTGACACTACTGCAGCTGAAGCTACTTTATCAGTTTAACCCCTGACTTAACTTCAAAACTCTGACCATGACACTGTACCAATTCTAAGCAAAACAAAACAATCACATTTTAAACTACCTATCAGAGGTAGCAGACTACCTACAACCCCATCTCCACATTGTCCCTCTCTGCATCCTCTTCACCCCCCAACCCATTGTTCTCTTCCTTCCTCCCTCCTTGTCATCAACCCTTTTCTCTTTCTCTAAGATCTCCTCCTGCTCCTTCTCCTTCTCTGCTCCCTCCTTCTCTACAGACTCACCCCCCACTCTTACATCCACCTGCTTCTTTATCTTCCTGTACTTCATCTCTACCCTCCATTGGAGCAGTTTGAGCTCCTTCCACTTGAGGGAGAGCTCCTCTTGTCAGAGCTCCATCTCCTCATTTCTCATCCAAACTCTATCCTGCTGAATTGCCATCTCATTGTTCTTCAGTGATAACAGCTCCTGGAGGAGGTTGTTCTGGACCTAGAGTCAGCAGTCCAGACAATTGAAGCCATCTCTGATGACTGCAGCAGAGGTGTTGGCCTCCTTAGGGTCTGCTGCCTTGCTGCCATTGTCACTCTCTGCCTCCTTCCCCCTTCTCTATGACCTGCTTGGACCTATGACCTCTGATGGGCTCTCCTCTGTTTGCACCTTCTTCCTCTTGTGTCTAGGCTTCTTCTCACTGGGTTGCTCACACCTTTACTTGCCCTGCTGGCAGGCAATGCAAGACTGGGACTTCCAGGTCTCCAGCTCACACTATTACAACTTGCCTCAATCTGTGGGCGGGCCACTCTTCGTTTTCTCCCAGTCATACTTGTTGCATTATTCTTTTTCCTCTATTGGATGTATATTCTCATGTAAGGACAGCATTTCTCTTCTTGATGACCTAGATACTCTGACTCATCCTTTGTCATCACATCTATCCTCCATAGCCTTCACATTTCATCTTCATCTTTTGATACTGTGGATTCCTGTTCTAACTGTGGACTGCATTTTGCTGTACTGATGGTTACCCAAGGAGTTCTCCTTCTGCTTTTCTTGTCCCACCTCAAGGGTATATAAAGCCATCAGTAGTATACTTGTATTCTCTAAGCTAGATCTCCTCAATCCTATATGATTTGTGGATCTCATCATCTCAGTCTGTCTGACTTGACCTCTCACTTCACTCAAACTCTTAAACTCACTGTTCTTTGAGGCTATGACTTGGACCTACCCGGTACAAGTGTAACAAAAGATCTAGCTTAAACTCCAAACCCTTGCATCTGCAAGGACTACCAAGATTTCGTCGAACCCAAACCTGAATGCATTGTGGGCCAACCTCTACCAGAAAGGACCAAAGACCTCCAGACCAGCTCTCACTAGAAACCCCCTCTTTACGGCACCTCTCAGAACTCCATCACCTTCTGCACCACCACCTGCTACCATGTCTGGACCGTCTGGATCCAACCCTATGATCAGAATAGCTCCTTCCTCCCAATCTACCAATCCATCGACCACCGTCCTTCCTCAGACTACCTTTCAACTGACAATCATGACATCCCCTAGGAAGAAGCTCTCCCTAGCCAAACCCAATGACTTTGATGGGATAGAAATCAAGTTCCACCCCTGGATGAACTCTGTCCTCCTCTATCTTATGATCAATGGACACATCTACTTGGATGATGAAAAGAAGATCGCATTGACCCTCTCTTATTGCAAGAAAGGAGTAGCACTCAAATGGGCTTCCTCTTTCATAGAAGGAGCAATGAAGAACCAATCGTTCAGAACCTAGCAAGACTTTCTTAAGACGCTTGATAGCACATTTCAGACCACCGACATCAAAGGAGATGCACTTCACCAGCTTCAAAGACTGGCACAGAAGAAGGAGGATGTGCTCAGCTACATTGCCTCTTTCTGCTCACTGGCGACATGGGCTGGACTTAGTGATCAGACAGTCCTCTGCAGGCTCTTCATGGAAGGACTTCAACCTGTTCTTATGGCACACATTTATCAATCTGAAACTGTCCCTACTATGCTTGACAATTGGTGCAAGAAAGTGGAACTTTTGCACAATAACTGGAACCAATCTCGAACTATTGTATCTCAAACCAGAGGCAACCATTCCCCCTCACAAACCCATGCCAGATTCACAGCTACACCAAAAATACGAGACCCAAACATGATGGATGTCAATGCTATACAACTCTCCCCTTTAGAACAAGAGGAGAGGATGAAGAAAGGACTTTGTTTTAAATGTGGTAAGCCTGGCCTTGCCAAGGACTGTCCTGGTCACCCAGGACTGGTGAAGAAGATAGAGGAACAAAAAGTGAAAGTGGTAGGAAAAGAAGGAGTGGCAAAGATTGAAGAAGTCCAGGACAAAGATGACACTGCTTTCTTTTCTAGGATCATCAAAGATGACCAGCTGGATTTTTAGACGGAGGACTGCAGTCGATGTCAGTTCCTCTTCCCATACAGTGTGCCCCTGTAATTATTGCCAAGAATGCTACTCATGCTCTCACCCTTTCTATACAAGTAATTGAAGCAGGAGCCACTTTGAAAACCATCAACACCGCTGCCCTAATCGATTCTGGGGCCAATATCTCTTGCATAGACTAGGATTTCATACAAAAACACAAACTTCCAACCACACGACTCACCACACCCATCACTGTCCGAAACACCAACCACTCCACAAATAAACAAGGACCTATATGGTTCACATCCACCCTCTATATCCAGATAGGGTCCACTTCACAAAAGATGACCTTCCACATAATGCAATGTGGAAGGGAAAACATCATCCTAGGGATGCCATGGTTTGAAGCCACCCAACCAAAGATAGATTGGAAAAAGTGGATGGTAGAAATTGATTCAAAGAAAGACAAATCCCTGGACCTCTATCTAGCATATCAAGGATCCCATGCATCATACCTCTAAGGAAAAACCACCCCTACTGCTGATGAAACCTTACTTCACTGAAGAAGATGAACAAGAAGCAGTAATAAACTATATCAACTATGAAACTGCAGAAAGGTATACGAAACAAGCCTATTACACTTATACCATCAACAGGATTCAAAAGTCAGCTACCAGGTACTTCCCTAATGCCCCTGCTACCCTACGATTAGAACAAATCATAAGAAAGACCACAACATCTACTCAGTTAGCCATGGACACAGATAAAATAGCAGTGGAACTTCCACCACAATACGAAGGACATAGGGAAGTTTTCACCAAAGAAGCCGCTGACCATGTTCCACCCTCCAGACAATATGATCACCCAATAAATCTCAATGATACATTCATCCCAAAAGTATCCAAAATTTATCCCTTATCTCCTGATGAACAAACTGCAGCTGACAACTTTATTGATGAAAATCTGACATCAGGAAAAATCCAACCATCTAACTCTCCCCAGGCATCACCCTTCTTCTTCGTCAAAAAGAAGGATGGAGGCCTTCGACCATGTCAAGATTACTGATATCTCAATGAACATACCATAAGGGATGCCTACCCCCTTCCACTAATCTCTGACTTGACAGATAAACTCCAAGGAGCCAAAATTTTTACTAAATTCAACATATGATGGGGGTATAACAATGTACATTTAAAAGATGGTGACCAATGGAAAGCTGCCTTCATCACCCACCGCAGACTCTTCAAACCTACAGTTATGTTCTTCAGACTAACAAACTCACCACCAACCTTCCAGCGTTTCATGAATGACTCATTCCAAGATATGATTGTGGAAGGATGGCTGGTGATCTACATAGATGACTTGCTAATCTTCTCTCCAGACCCAAAAACCCATGAAAAACAGACCAAACAAGTTCTCCAACATATGAAAGAACTCGACCTCCACCTAAAATTAGAAAAGTGTGAGTTCGATGTGGACCAAGTTGAATTCCTAGGTATGATTGCCCAACTGGGCCGATTGGCAATGGACCCTGTCAAACTTAAAGGAATTACGAAATGGCCTACCCCTACCAAAGTCAAAGATGTCTGTTCCTTTTTGGGATTCACTAATTTCTACAGAAGATTTGTTCCCAAATACTCCAATATTGCAAGACCCCTCCTTGACCTCACCAAGAAGGACACACCATGGAAATGGTCCAGTGAATGTGATTCGGCTTTCTCCACAATGAAAGACATCTTCTTTTCTGAACCAGTCCTACACATCCCTGACACTTCTAAACAATTTGCAGTAGCAACTGACACGTCCAGAGATACATCAGGAGGTCTCCTTTTACAACAGGATGAAAATGGCAATTGGCACCCTTGCAGATATATCTCCCAAACCTTTTCCTCTTCCAAGCAAAACTAGGACATTTATGACAGGGAACTCCTCGCCGTAATCTGTGCCCTGAAGACCTGGCAACACTATCTATGGGGCTCTGCCTTCCCTGTTCTCATCGTAACTGATCATAAGAACCTTATCTATTTTAAAGAACCTTGGAAATTGAACAGACAACAAGCACAGTAGCTTCTTGATATCCAAGACTATGACCTCAAAATCCACCATGTCCCAGAATCCTCCCTGTCTGCCCCAGACACTCTTTCTTGCCAACCTGACCTCCTATCACCTGATGCCAAAGATGACAATGACCACGCCATTCTTCTTCCCCCAGACCTTTTCGTATCCCTCATAGATACTGCACTCCATGATAAACTGACATCCTCTTCCTCCACCAACCCACTAATCCTTGATTCCCTACAGACTATGGAGAATCTCCCAGCAAGATTCCATTCCTGACTCTCTGACTGGAAGTTTGACGGGAGTATTCTCTTGTTCCAAGATAGGGTCTATGTACCCAATGATGCTGACCTTCATCGTCAGGTAGTCACACAACATCATGACCATCCTTCTGCTGGCCACCCGGGTGTTCTTAAAACTCGTCAGCTTGTTTCTTCCAAATTCTGGTGGCCAGGTTTGGCTTCTTTTGTACATTCATATGTCGATGGTTGTGCTGTCTGCTAACAGAACAAAACATGCACACACCCTACCACTCCTCCTTTGCTCCGTATTCCTTCTTCAGCTTCTCATCCCTTCCAACAGATCTCTTGTGATTTAATTACGGACCTTCCTCTTTCTTCTGGATTTGATTCCCTTTTGGTCGTGATCAACCATGGGCTTATGAAGGGGGTGATTCTCTGCCCTACTACAAAAACTGTTACTGCTAAAAGCATTGCCATTCTCTTTTTCAAGAAAGTATTCAAACAATTTGGACTTTACAATAAAATCATTTCTGACAGAGGACCCCAATTCACATCTTCTTTTGCTAAAGAACTCAGATGATTACTACATTATGACCTTTCCCTTTCTACTGTGTACCACCCACAGACTGATGGAGAAACTGAACGAGTCAACCAGGAGATAGAGACATACCTGCGGATCTACTGTGGAAACCGACCAGAGACCTGGACCAATTTCATCACCCTAGCCAAATTCACCCACAACCATTGACCCCATTCTGTCACAAACCAATCTCCATTCTTCCTCATGATGGGCTATGAACCCCAATCACTTCCCAATATTATTCATGAATCAAACCTTCCTGCTACAGACAACTGGATCAAGGCCCTGACTGTGGCCAGGAATGAAGCACTGGCCGCACATGATCTTGCACATCAAATGATGAAGAACTGACAGAATGTCTTCTTTACCCCTTTTGAAAAGGGAGATAAGGTTTGGTTGGAAGGAAAGAACCTTAATCGGACAGCCCAGGATCCAAAGTTCTTGCCAAAAAGAGAAGGACCATTTACCATTACTGAAGTACTTTTGCCCATCACCTACAAATTACAACTCCCCAAGATGTGGTGCATTCACAACGTCTTCCATGCCTCTCTTCTCTTCCCCTACATCAAAAATCAAACACATGGCAAGAACTTCCCAACACCACCACCGGATCTGATCAGAGGGGAAGAACAATATGAAGTCGAAGTGTTGTTACACCACAGAGGACCACCATCATAAAGGCAGTTTTTGATCAAATGGAAAGGCTATCCAACCAGCGACAACCCATGGGAACCTGAATGAAACCTGTCCAATGCCAAGGATGTTCTTGAGGATTATAAACGATGATATCCCACAGTTTGACCTACCATTGCTCAACTTTCCACCCAATTCCTCCTCACTGCCAAACATCTCTGCAATAGCCATTGAACTGTCCCAGATTGAAACCTCCTCCACCACTCGTCACCTTGCTATGCTTCCCTCTCATGTATTCCACCATCAAGAATCCTCCAAACTCAACAACATCCACATTGACCATTTCCTCTGTGATAGATCCTACGCAGAACCCCTCTCTCATCTCCTTGATGAACAGTCTCTCTTTCATCTCCTCATTCGCTCTTTCAGATGAACATAGCATTGTCTACTTTACTCCCCACTCAGGTTGCTGGATGATTTGACCTGACACTTGCCAGACATGCCCTACAGACACAAAAAAGGGATCTCTTGAACGCCCTTTATGACCTGAATTTCCATTCTGTCATTGACTTTGTCCGAGAACATCACTGGGAGTATCATTCGTCTCCCCCTCCTCTTCCTATACCACCTCCCCAGGCTCATATCGTTAACCAGTCCACCTCTCCTGCTCCTAGTGACTATCTCTCCACTCCCACCATCTGACCCACACCTCACATCATACATATTATCCTGGACTCTCCCCACCATACCCAGACTGATGATGAAGGTATCTACCTTTATGACTTGGAGCAGCAAGTGGAGGACTTGGCTCTGCACAATTCTAATGATGGAGAGATCACAGATGACACCAGCCAAGCAAACAAAATGGGATCCCCTACCCAGGACTGACTAGACTGGTTCAATGACCAAATCAATGGTTGAAGACCTGGTAGTCTTCAGGATAGACAGGAGGTAATGTTACAACTTGCCTCAATCTGTGAGTGGGCCATTCTTTGTTTTCTCCCAGTCATACTCGTTGCATTATTCTTTTTCCTCTATTGGATGTATATTCTCACATAAGGACAGCATTTCTCTTCTCAATGATGTAGATACTCTGACTCATCCTTTGTCATTGCATCTATCCTCCATAGCCTTCATGTTTCATTTTTGTCTTTTGATACTGTGGAATCCCCCTTATTGTGAATTCCTGTTCTAACTGTGGACTGCATTTTGCTGTACTGATGGTTACCCAAGGAGTCCTCCTTCTGCTTTTCTTATCCCACCTCAAGGGTATATAAAGTCATCAGTAGTATACTTGTATTCTCTAAGCTAGATCTCCTCAATCCTATATGATTTGTGGATCTTGTCATCTCAGTTTGTCTGACTTGACCTCTCACTTCACTCGAACTCTTGAACTCACTGTTCTTTGAGGCTACAACTTGGACCTACCCAGTACAAGCATAACATACACTTGAGACTGAGATTGGTGCATTGCTTGCACTTTGAATGCTTGAGAGCCCTTTTCTTGCCCTGGGCCACTAACTGTTGATAGCAGAATTCCTCTGCCTAGCTCTAGTCAGCCCAAGTCCATAGTGTGGAGCATAGCCATGTACCTTTTGCCTGGCAAGCTCCTCTGCTGCTCTCCACTCCTTGGTCTCATATGCCTTCCTCTCCTCCTCTTTGCATGCTATCTATTCAGCCTCCTCCTTCTCTTTGATGTGATGGCAGCATTCATCATACTTGGTTTTGGTGAATTCCTCACTGTTGTCCTCATCCTTGGTGAGCTGCTGCTCAGACCAGGTAGTGGAGTTAGTGATGTCGTAGCTGGAAGTGGATATGATAGGAAATCAAGATAAAGAAGCAAAGCACCCAATGGGTTTTTATACTCTGGGAGTATGGACCAGTGGAATTCAAACTCCAATCTTTTGTTCTCGCTTGGTCCTCTGCTTAGGCCTTCAGGGGTTCAGGCCTAAAGGGGGGATACTGTTATATTCCATTTTTCACTAAATACAATTCCTAACTCTGTTCCATTTTTCTTACAATTTCCAATGCATTCTCCTAGAGAACATGATCTGGAGTTATTAGACTTTTCTATTATAGTATAGATTCCTTTTCTATCATCTCTGTTTACTTGTTTGTAGCACCCTGACTCAACAAGAGTGTGCAGTATCCAGTTTTCTCTATGACCAGGGCATAGCCTCAGAGTACAACTCCTCCAATCTCCTTACTCATCTTCTTACCAATACCTAGGAAATTGTAACATTCTCCTTAGTAATCTTCATATAGGACTTTGTATATAAACTGTAACTTTGAGTCCTGTACATACATTCCAGTTTGAATATTAAATTAGTTTCTACTCCTTCCTCTCACCTGAGTACTCAGTACTCTTCTCTGATTACCTCTGACCTCCAACCCAAATATGAGACAGGACTTTGACAAGGGTGCACCACATAAGGTGAAGCTAACATCCCATCCATCCACAACTCCAATGTTTTGGAGTTCTACTCAGGAGTTGACCCAGAATTAACACATGTAGATAGAAAAAGGCTTCGTTCATCAAAGTCATTTCTACAATGTTCAACACAGTTTTCTTGTCAGTACTTGAGGCCAAACAGGCTGATCATGAGTGCATAGCTCTACAACTTGCCCTTGCAGATACAGAAGTCAAATCTTGAGAGCAGCATATGTTCTTTTTGTCCACCATGTATGAACAACACAATGGAGCCCATGCTGTCAATACAGCATACCTCAACATGTTTTATCAGGTGATAGACTTACATGGCCTATGAGATGCTGAATATGGGAAGGAACATCTTATGGACAAACATGCACGACAATACATGGCATCAACTGCATCTTAAACACAGTTGACTCAATTGTAAGATGTGATTGGTTCATGATTCTCATGTTTGTTGGAAAAGGGTAGAGCTGGGAGTGATCCATACTGAAGATACAACAGGGACCTGTTTGATAGACATAGCAACATACCTGATGAAGGTAGCAAACGTGGGTCACTCCCTGCATCTGTTGAATATGCAGTCTTCATGTAATGTTGTTGTTTCCTTACTGCCTGTATCACTTATTTATATCCTTATCTACAATGTATTTATTCAGGCTATAGTCCATGTTGACATTTATATAAGTGAATCATTTCCTGACAGATCTTGTTTGAACCACTATGACAGCACCTAATTTCAACACAATGTCTACTTTTTGGACAGAAAATAATCTAATATACAATCAGCCAGTCCCTACTACAAATCTGCAGTACACCTACTCTCACTGGTGAAAGAATGATATGTACAATCAAACAGGCCCCTCTCCTAATAATGTGTATTCCCAAGCCACTATCAGTTCAGGAGAAATATACAACCAAGACCTCAGTGCTCCCTTCTACCCTTTACATCACCAACAGTTGATCTGCAATCCCACCAAGTAGAACACTCACACAGCCATTATCATGCTACTTTGTCACTTCTATTCAAACCTCAACCAGCCAATAGTGCCAGTAGTTATTTCTATGCCTCCCCAAACCCTTTAAATCACTCATATACCTATCCTAGTCCTGTTCTATACCACCCTTCCAAACCTCAACTACCCACCAATACTTGAGGCCATTTCCAGGCTCTCTCCAACATTCCAACTCACCTATAATTAACTCCCCCTGAAACTAATCCAATGGCTCCACTTAATGCTCCCCCTAACTATCCTCCCACCAATAGCCCACAAACAGGTCTGGAGCACATTGGCCCAAGGCATTCCCATTGACAGCACTCCTCATGCCCCTTGTGTCCCTCACATCCTAAAGTAAGTTAGAGGGCTACTGATGAGTCAGTCAATAACAAGTGGTCTAGGGACACAAAAAGCCTATCTTTAATAAACTGAATGAAGCAAGTGAATCTGAAGTTGAAATCCCAAAGAAACACTCAGCAAAGATCCTTGTAGAATATGAGAGGGACTTCTTGTTCAACATGCTGGTGAGCACTGAGGCAGTAATGATAGAGGTTGATCAAAAGGAGACCATTGAATATACAATGAAGGAAGCAGAAAGAAAGCATTTGTGATTGGAGGCTATCAAACACAATGACAAAGTCCATAAAGAAATAACCCAAATAATAAATGTCATCTTCTACCAGTGGAAGGACTATTCTGATAATCATGTCCTCTCTACTCTCAGTATTGGAGTGAAATACAGGGATCCACTGGTGCCACCCAAACAAGAGGTGGAGGTGCATGCTGCAAAAATTGCAGAAATGATATCAAGCCTCAGCTTTCTACAAGAAGACAGAAACCCTGCTAACCCCTTCTTCAGTGCCTGATACTTTCACTACCTAGTGATTGAGAATCTATTTTTCTGTCCACCAGTGCTCACAAACATCATCAATATGGGGTGCTTCCATGAAGTCATGGACAACCTTTTTGCACTTGGGGCAGCAGCAGTCATTGCATCAATACAGGAATATCAAGAAGGGGTACACAGAGAGCAAAAGGTCAGTCCCAAAATGTGGCAAGATTATTTTCACAGTGCACAGATAAAGATCCATCAGCTATGAGTAGACAAGGCAGAGAGTGTGTATCTAAATAATTTGCAAAAATGGATGATTCAAAGAAAGAACACACTATAGGCTTACTATGGAGCTTTGTTAGGCTAGAAAAAAGTATGTCAACCTACAAGGTTGTGAAAAATGTACAGATGATAGATGTACCCCAAGTACAATGTAACCAAGTTGTGAACCAAAGAGACAGGACAAGAGAGTTGAGAAGGTGGAAAATATATACTCCAAAAGGCCTTTAACCCCACTATCACTTTATATAAGGTGGCAATAGGATGACCCTATGGACACAAAGTCCAAAAGTGTACTCTGCATGACACAAAGTCTGACTGTAGAGTTAATGGAGTAGCACACAGCCAACTTGAGATGGAAGCAAGGACTAGGAGGAGAGATGTTGCATCTGCAAGGTCTTGAGTGTGACACAAGTGTCTGATGGGGCATCAAAACATTGAGGATCAGCAAGGTCAATGAAGAGTGCATGACCATGTGACATATGATAGACTGCTTTCATAAACAGTAGTGGTGGTGGGGCCAGTGCAGTACAAATGGACAAGATCCAAATGCTACACCACAACCCACTCCTACTCTCCTTTATTGATCTCACCATTCCTCAACATTTCAACACTCCTGCCAGATGCTCATGCCCATGCTCAAAACCTCACAGATGCAATATCCCTCCCCCCAGTCCCTGTTCCAATCTTGAGTTGGCTGTGTGCTACTCCATTAACTCTGTGGTCAGACTTTATGTCCATAGGGTTGTCCTGTTGCCACCTTGTATAGAGCAACAGTGGGGTTAAAGGCCCTTTGGAGTGTGTTTTTGCCATCTTCTCAACTTCCTTGTCCTGTCTCTCTTGTGGACCTTTCCTAGTTGCCCCTTTTTCCTATCCACTTCCCTGGAGATCTATGTAAGTATAGTACTGCTTCACTCACATGATGTTTGAGCTGAGAAAAATGAACATTTTGATCAGCTGTATTACTCTCCACTATGACAACATCAGCAATGTAATATTCTATGCAGACCCATACAGTGAGCAACAAAACTGTTGCAATATCTAACCTTGATGTAGTGCAGGAAGTGCACTGCAAGCATCTGTGGGAATCTTGCTTGACTTTGGCTGGGCCAAACATAGTATAGACCCTTGGCTACAAATAGGTCATTTGATCATGTGATTCAGTTGAGTGGCTGCAGAGATATATCTATTTTAACATGGTCATGTCATTGCAACAGTTTTGTTGCTTTC
>JBBPMY010000540.1:0-14508 GCA_038090615.1 Phylloporus gajari
CGTGTCCCTGTAGCATTGCATGGAGGCTGAGCACAGCAGCCTGCATTTGTCGGATGACATCACCCTGCACTTCCCCTTCCTCCATGTGTCCATCACCTCCTTGTCCATAGTAAGGCGTAGACATCGCGTTGCCCGCGGCCATATCTGCCCACATCCTCGTGCGTCGACCCTCCCGCGCCGCGTCATCATCGCCTTCCTTATCCAGCACCACCTCCTTGATGGCGGCATTAACGCATATTTCTCCCTTTCCGCCGCGTGCCGCACTGCTATTTTTATGCCGTTTGATTGCATCACGGCGAGAAAACATCTTGTCGCAGCCAGCGCACTGCCAGCCTTTCTTTTCGTGGAGTTTTGTATGACGTTTTAGGTCATGGTTGCGTGCAAAAGACGCAGGACAATGCGCGCAACGAAACGGGCGATGGACGGCGTGGATACGTTGGTGTGCCCGTAGACTGTAAAGCCTCGCGAATATCTTGCGGCAACCTGGCACGAGACACGGGTAGACGGCTGTGCCAATATCATTAAATGGAACGGGCGGAATTGGGTGGGATCCCTGAGGTACAAGGGCATGTGAGGAATGGAGCGCGGAGCCTGGACCCTGCTGGACGGCATGGTCAGGAGATGCGTTGGGACCAATCTGAATGCCACTAAGGACACCGAGAACTTGGATCAAGCCTCCGATCTCTTGCAGCGTGTTCATTGCTGGTCCACCTCCAGCAGATGATGTCATAGAAAAAAGAAAAAGTTGATGGAGGTGCAGTTGGATGGAGGATATGACGGATGGATCGAGAGACCCATCAGTAGGAGAGCCGAAGCTGAGAGCATTGGAGACAATTTTGACAGCTTCGGTAATTTGCCGCTGGAAGTCGTAGTAGACAACGTTTGGTCGTTTGACAGCGCGGGCGTCGTTTTGCCGTTGCTCCTCTTCGCTCTCGTCGCGTTTGCGTTTGCCCTTGTCAAGTTGGAGAGCAGGAGCATGTGAATGACGCATCGTCGCGAAGAGCGTATCGGAGCGGGCCAACGTCACAAGAATGGGCGCTAATTCTTTAGCTAGCTCTTTTGGAATGGATCCTGTGCGAACAACTTGGCTTAGGACGTTCAGCACATTGTCATTATCAGTCCCCGGAACCACAGCCGACGCGAGGGTAGTATGAGCGAGTGGGTCGTTCGCCGTGATAGCAAGAATACCCTTCATAGTCTGCAACGCGGCGTCGTGTTTCTTTGACATAGACCCCTTGGGAGCAGTAGGGGCGTGCTCACTTGGAAGACCAGGGGTAGCGAACGGTTGCGCACTCGGCACGGCTTGCGCAGCCTGCGCTTTGCTGATGTCCGCCCAAAGTTGTTCCTTCAGGCGACGCGCAATCTCCTCTGCCTCCTCGTCGTCGTCTTCATCCTCGTCTTCACCCTCCTCTTGGGCATTCTCTCCGTTCTCTACTGCAACTCCGACACTCCCGGCAACGTGGGAAGTCGCATCGGTCCTGACAGTTTGCTCTGCGATAACTTCAGTCATTAGCCTTCAAAACTATGAGCAAAACAGACGCGTGAATAGTGTTAGTTAGTAGCCCGATCGAGGATATGCTTACCAGCTGGGAAATGACCGTGCTAGCCAATCACAAACCTCCAAAATCGGCAAAATATCGAGTCACGTGTTACTGAACGGAATTATATTATGTAATCTTTGCTCCCTTTCGCTTTGAATGTCCGCGAACAAGCATAAAAGTAATCAAGCCCGTGCCGCTACGAAAACGCGGAGCTTGCAGGTCGCGTTACAGTTCAAAGTTTCACAGGTTAGATCCCCCCAGAATACCAGAACATCATGGCAAGCAATACCATCAAGGATTTGGCTGCTGGAACTGCAGGTGGAATTGCTCAGGTGAGTCATACTTCACAGTGACAGTGATCCGGATACTAATTCACTTCGGCCGATGTAGGTGCTCGTCGGACAGCCATTTGATATCGTGAAAGTGGTTAGTACATGAACATTCGCTCAGGGGAGCGTGTAAACTTCATGCCTTCGCTACTTTCAGCGCATGCAAACGTCGGCCAAAGGCACTTACACTGGCATGCTGCATTGTGCGGGTGGGATCCTGAAGAATGAAGGACCGTTAGCATTTTACAAGGTCAAATCGGCCCTGCATGAGTTGCAGAGATGTCTAACAACCTTCCAGGGCACGCTCACGCCTCTGCTGGGCATCGGACTTTGTGTGTCCATACAGTTTGGTGCACTAGAATATGCGAAGAGGGTGTTTGCAGAACAGAACCTAGCAAATGGAACAGGGGGTGAAGGAGGTAAAACGCTCGGAGGTGGTCAATTATTTACAGCAGGTGTTGCTGCTGGTCTCGCGAACGGCTTCGTCTCCGGCCCAGTTGAGCACATCAGGATCCGTGAGTATTTCGGATCACCGGGTACATTAGCCATCTCACGCGACCGTGCAGGATTGCAGACCCAATCCAACACAAATCCGTTGTATAACGGTCCATTTGACGCCATCAAGAAGATATACTCACAACATGGGGTTCGTGGAATCTTCAAGGGTCAATGCGTTACTTTCCTTCGTGAAGCCACCGGCTATGGAGTTTATTTCATGGTGTATGAGAAACTAATTCAACGCGAAATGGCGAAGAAGAACATCCGCCGTGAACAAATAAGCCCCCTCAATGCCGTTCTGTACGGCGCGACAGCTGGATATGCTGTAAGGATCGTTGGCACTCTTCGGCATTGGCTCATCTCTTATTTGTAGCTGTGGGCGGTAATATACCCCATAGACATGGTTAAATCTCGGATGCAAACTGACGGGTTTACCCCCTCGACTGGCCAAAAGTATGCTTCCGCTCGGGATTGTGTACGGACAGTTTGGCGGACGGAAGGCATTGCTGCCTTTACGCGCGGGCTGGGCCCCACCCTTATCCGGTTAGTGAAAACTCTCGCACATCCGGATCAACCAGCTAACATGTGTAATGTAGTTCGCCATTCGCCAATGGAGCGACCTTCCTCGGCTTTGAGTTGGCGAGCAGGGTCCTTTATTCATAATCCATGATTGGGATGCTGTCACTGTTCTAGTGGCAAATATACGGCTCAATGCTGGGAAATACACTAATGATATTACGGAGTCATGGTTTATACCTATACGTTATCACTGGTGATTGTCCATAGAAGAAATAAGCTAGTAGAGTTTCGTGTGCTGTGCGCTGTTTCAAATGAATCTGTGAACCTGGGTGATTTGCCGCTGGGACGAGGGGTGTCGTCTTCTAAACTGGGGTATTGCAATCGACATCTGACACAAGATGATTGTGTGAGAGTGGGGCACGTCTACAAACCTAACCCGGCGTCCAAGTTTGCGAGCCCAGGTGAATTCCCATGCACGGCGAACAATTTTACCTCGAAGGCTGACTTTGGATCAACGTACAGTTCAAATTATCACATTCTGCGACACCAGGAATGTGAATGCTACATTTAATTTGCCTTAGCTAGATCACATACCTCAAAAATAGTGGGTAGGACGAGAGCCCAAAGAAGGGGGGATAGTAAGAACCTAGCTTGTGTTTATTTTGATGCAGCGCCTCTACCTCCTTTAAGACCTCCTCCAGATTCTTTCGTTTGGTGTTTTTGTCGGCGTCTAGTTTTTCCATCTCGAAGAGGCCAGATTCGATATTAGAAAATACTAGAGCGCCCTGATAGCAGAGCGTGTCGTCTTAAGAGAGCATTTCTCGCATCGGACCATTCGTCAACGGCACAAGACGGAGTTTCCCCTAGAGTTATCCGTTGACATCTAGGAATACATCAGCGATTGCGTGCGTCGTAGTTGCTATGACAGATATCAAGATCGAATCATTGAACCAATGATATCTACGAATCGCAAAAAATGTTTGGTTCGACAAAGACTTCAGTGCAGGAGATATCTTTGACAATAGATCTACGGATTTTCCTCTTTCTTCCTAGATTTGAAATGCTTCTCGTACAGAGATTCTCTATAAGCACGCCTCAGGATATTGTAAGAATTAAAATGTGAAACTCGTATATCTGAATCCCATGATACCTTCTGAGATTTGAGCGACTACTTGCTCTCATCCAGGCCCTCTTGGGAAAATCCAGTGGATCGGTTGGGTGCCATAGTGTATAGGCCGGAAATTCCTACACTGGTAAGCCGGAATGCACTGATCACTGTCGAGTCCCGTCAAACCCCGCAACCCGTCCTTCATGCTGACCCCCACAACATAAGAACCAAGTTATCACGATATAGAGGTCCTTGTTTTTCTCCGTCTTCTCAAGTAGTGTGAAGGTTGAAGGTTCATTGCGAGTTGGGGGATCCGTGTTCGTTTCGTGTGTTTACCTTTTTAAGCATCAATTGTGCTCCAATGCGGCGACAGACTCACGACTCTGGGACCCTGATCGCCGAGATTGAGAACACAAGAGTCATCGCAACGGAAAAAGCAGTTCATTGCTTGTAGATCAGCAAGCAGATACTTCTCAACAGAGTCTGAGAAAAAATAAGTACCTACAGTGGAAGGGCTCCATATCACCATAAGTAATTGAGGATTCGGGAGCCAAATAGTGGGCAAGCTGATAACGTTCACAGATTACTGCCGCGAACGCTGATCGTTTCAGACGTGCACACATGACCAACAGGACCCCGATTTTTCAGAAAGGAAAAAAGGAACCCCGGAGAATTTCTCGTGATCCTATCTCTTGAGCATTGGAGCATTTCTCTCGGGAGCGCAAGGAGGGGACGCACTTGGGCACTGTTTGAGACCCGACTTTCGGCTAACCTGGATCAAGCTGGTAGGACCTCAGCGCTATTCTCCTTTAGTCTCGGTATGTCAGCTGTGCACAATTAAACAAAAAAATCCACCGCATCAAATCGAGCATCGTCAGGGGTCACAGGAGCTCTGCATATATTCGTTCTATACTGCCCGATCAGTCACAAAAAGACGGCATCGTGACTCGGAGGTGATGTCTAACTATATCAGTTCCTAGGGCCAAACCTTGTTCTTGTTGCCTGTGAGTCACTAGCATGTCGTACAACGTCTTTGTTCAAAAACACAGCGTCTTCGCCCCCCGCCGCACCGTGTAGAGTCTACACGGCGCGGGGCCTAGGCCAATTCTTGACAAGAAGGCAGAGTGCGGGATGGTGATGGGTCACCTACCCATTTCTAGCACCGTAAAGAATGTCAGTGAAAGCTTAGGTTTGGTTGTTGTACAGGTGGAAATATAACAACACAATTCACGCAGTTGTTACATAAAAAGGGGGATGCCGTAGGACACGACACATTATGGTGGAAGCTAAGTGACTGATGCCACGGTGGGGTCAATACCGTTGTCTTTAAGAAGGATCGACTGTACTTACAACCACTGAGGTACGAGCCCTGATTGACTGTAGGTGCTGTAAGATTGGAATTAGTTGCCACTATGGTGTTGTATATGTAGTAGTGATTTTCAACAAGTTGAGGACTTGTTGAACGGGAACGTTGCGGACCGCCTGAGGCAGCGGCGAGGCAGATTGCGTGTCCATCTATTTGAGTTCTATCAGTCATTCCCATGCTCGACTATATCAGCTTCCTAACCTTCGCTCAGCTGTGGGATAAGTGAGTTGTCCTGGGATGGGTCTGTAGTGACTATAATCTGCGTAGCATCATTAATCGTTTGTCTGGCATAGTCATTATATCCATGTGGTAGGTCAACCACTAGTCAGTGAGTGGCGAAACTGGCGAGCCTAAAGGATGATGCAGGGTGAGCATAAAACTGCAATTTAGGGGTCAATCGACGACTGACCATCCACCGCAAGTCGCAGCCGACAAAAAAAAAGCCAGCCAACTCACTCGGAGCTCTGCACCTCTGTGAATCTTTTCAAGCATACGCTGGAAACAACTTCATTTAGCAGACGTTGTACACAGTATATGGGTAGCTCGACCTTGGTATTCAGAAACAACTTTCGAAGTGCTTTGAAGGGGTTGGGAAATCTGCTTTTTTCTTTCGGCCCAGACAAAATATCTTTGAATGGGCTAGGAAATTTGTCTTTACAGTACTCTTCTTGCTTACCACCTCCGGGGCGGCCCATTTCATGTACGATAGATGCTGTGACTTGATGTGACTTGACTGTGACTTGATTGTGACATGTGTGACATTCTGTTTGCATTATACTGGATGCCGATACCACTGCTCACGCGCCTGCGATGTCGCGAGCGGCCGGAGCAGATACCCAGATTTCCCAGAAAGTGCTTTCGATATGCGGAATGGCGGAACCCATCCTACCGGAAGAGCTAGATCCTAGGGAGGTTTGGTGGCGTGACCGCTACACGAAGTTGGGCGACCGTGAATATCTGTTACGTCCTCGCTATGCCTCCAGTGGGTTCCTTCTTGGTGAACGTCGAAAGGTGAGAGATTAAATGTATGCATTTTTTCCTGTCAAAGTTGAAGTTTGACCGCGTGTTAGCTGGTAACCTAGTTTGATGACTGATCAAGTAATTGATCCAACTCGAACCTCTGACGCGAGAAGGGTCCTAAAGCGTATAAAGCAAACAGACCATTCATATAAGGCTGATATCGCTTTGTATTTCTCCTCAGGAGCTCTTGCCTTAAAGCCTGAGAGCCATTGCGTCCCTGTTTATGAGGTCTTCACACTGGACGCTGAGGATGATACGATAACGGTTATGCCTCTTCTCCAACCTTATGATAATCCTCGTTTTGATACCGTTGGAGAGCTGGTGGAATGCATATGCCAGCTGTTTGAAGTAAAGGAGATGTGTGCCTGTAAATGACTGCACGTTGATGTTTATTCAGGGGCTCCAGTTCATGCACATACCACGTTGCCTAAGGGTACGTGAGTAGCTGTTATCATGCCATCCCCCTGATATTTCTCCAGAGATTGCATGAACAAGAACATCATGTTAGATCCCACCACTCTCTACCTCGCATCATTTCACCCTGTAACGGTCAATCTGAGCAAGGACTGCGTCGGTTATGTGAAGCACTGTACACGTACTCAACGGCCGCCAAATACTGTTTTATCGATTTGAGGATTTCTCGGCGTTACAATCCTTCGGATATTGATCCTAGGGAAATACCAACTTGGAGTGGGGACAAAGAAGTTCCCGAGTTTCAAAGCTCCAACAAGCCTTGCGATTCATTCGCCACTGACGTCTTCTATATCGGTAATGCCATCAGGATGGATTTCATTCAAGTCAGCCATCTTTACTACCTAGTATGATCCAGGCAGACCCAGAAAGGCGCCCGAAAATGGATGAGGTGGTCGCACAGTTCGACAATATCTGTCGTGGGCTCAGTAGGCGCAAGTTACGCTCGCAGTTTGTGGATATTGAGGAAGACCTATTCGAGCGGGTTGTTCGCACTAGATCGGACGTCGAGTTGGGTTCGTTCCGGCTATACCTCGCCCACCATCCTAGACGGTACTGGATGTGTCAGATATTGTCTCGTATGATTATGTTAATTATGCATTCTGAGTTTTGGGGGATGATTCCGTGGCAAGCAATATGTATCTTAACCTTTCACTCTTGCAGCCCACCAAACATTCAAATTTCGGAGGCAGGTGAGTGATAAATGATTGTTGTATTTAGCTCCATGGGTCAATTGCGCGGATGTCATGGCAGACACCTCGGCAAGGAATATACTGATGGCGCTGTGACATGTTTCGTATACACAACATACGCTTCCGTTCTAATTCTCATGCCATTGGGTCTGTGCGTTTGTGGGGTTAACGGGGCTTTATATGAAACGATCCAGTAATATCGTAGCCTACCTATGGGAGGGGTTAAAGGGTTAAGGAAACCAGGGATCGAAAATGATTTGAGTGGCTACAAAATCAGCATGACACAACACATTGTAAAAACGACGGGACTAGATGCACAGGAAAGGGGCACAGAAAAACCGCCCCGAACAACGTACGCAGTTGCCTAACCCAGAGCTCAAGGGCTGCCCAACTCGATTGACCGCGCTACTCAAAGCACATTACATACAACGTATGGTAACTTAGTACTTATCAAAGTGGTCTCGCGGTGTTTCAACAAATTCCAGCGGCAGGCCGCTTGTTGCCGATGCCGCCCGTATCACACATTCAAGACAAAGTCAGAACGTCCACAGTTCACGAGAACATTTATCCCGGCGCTGACGATACTGTTTCTATTGCTGTCGAGTTCAAGTGGCCTGGAAAAGTGGGAGTGTTATAAATGCACTCAAGTCCAGCTCTAGATCGAATCGTTAAAATAATCACCGTCACTGATCTATGGACGGACCATGCCAATCTGAAATCCTGTTCCTTCCAGTAGATTCATCCTCCATGCTCACCCCATAATATAAGAATTTTGAAGTGGGGGAAAGGGGGAAGGTCCTGTGCTGCGACTTCCTCACGGTCTGATTATTTTCGGTGGCTCATTGAGCTTTCTCGTTGGGGGAATATTACACCCTCTCCAAATCGAAACTTGCAACCCCAATGTTACTCGCCTAACAAACTCCAGATCCCCATGAACGACTTGCTACAGGCTCTCACCTGAGTCCTGTGGAGGCAACACTACCCCGTTGCCACGTTCAACCTATTAATTGCTGCAAGTTGTCACAATCCCGACGACTTCCTCCTTCCCTCCCCCGAATTTATCCTCGTTCCCCTCACATCATGTCAACGACGACTCATCACGAATCCTATAAGCTTTATCCTTCGTGCTATCCCATGCCTTGAGCTTAGTCGCTGGTACCACTTCGGCCTCGGTGTGCTCAGACACACTCCACATCCAAGATTCCTGCGAAATGTCTTTCCTATTCGAAGACCCCCATGTTTCCTCGGTCGCTACCAGGGTACGGCCCGTACGGCTCGCAGTAGGTCTTTCTGGACGGATGGACCCCCAAGTAGGCTTTAATCTTACTATCGTCTCAGTTCCGGCCTCGAGATACTCATTTGAGCCCGTACCATTGGCCGTCTAGACGGGCATAGGCATGCATGAAGTCCTAGCTGGGCCGAATTCGCGGGGATTGTTCCTCCCAAGACCAACCCTTCAGGTGCACCTCTCTCTTTTCGTGCGCGAGTACTGACGAAACGTTGGTAGGTACCGCGTCCGAGGGCCCAACCTGTCCTTTGTGGGGCGGTTTTAGAAGGAATGACCTTATCCATGGCAGTCATCCGTCGTTTATATCCAAATTACCATGGCGAGGTATGCAGGCTCTTGTTGCCGCATGCCCTTGACCGAATGTCTTTTTCAGATTTTCCTTCAACGATTGGCTTGGGACCTTTGATGTCGACGCAACCGCGTCGTTGCGGGTTGAACAAGGGTCTGCCATAAGGGAGAGGAGAGCGAATCGTACGTTGGAATGACAATCGTCCTTTTCATGGGCTAATGCCTCTACAGGGAATTGGTTACCTCCAATTCATACATATTGTTCCATCGACTCACGCACCCAAGCGTTTGTCACCTATACTGGCAAAACAAACTCTCGATGATGGTCGATGGCCTCTGTTATCTGCCTGGAGGTACCCCTGCGCGACATGACGTTATTGCCATTTATTTTTTCGGCAACACCACGAATTAGAATGCACCGCATCCACGGAATTAGCCCACCAATGAAGTTAAATCAAGTTACAAGTAGAGCAAGGGCTGGGGGCGATGTCCACCCGTGCCGTGATTGCCATCAAACTTCGTCCAGGGCGAATGTGGCGAAAGGCGGCCAAACGAAGGTGTGGGCCGCCTCTTACCGCACCCAATCCTGAGGTTTTTTTCTTATGCCAACTGGATATGTTTGTTTTTAATACTGAGGAGCAATAGTTCTTATCTTTCGTCGTATTCGTCTGTGGCGCTTGGGAAAAGATGATGAGGCGGTCTTATTATATATTGAACATAAAACTTGCTGTGAAGAAAGTTTTGTTGATAAGTAGACACGACCCCAGTCACCTACCCATCTACGGTAGGGCTCAGCGTTTATTCCAGGAGCGGTTGTGGTTGCTTGTTAGTCTAGGATGTTTCATCCATTCATCCGGCCAGCTTGGCCGTTGAATTAAGACAGCACAGCACATAAACATACGGATACTAATCTTTAGAGTGACAACACCGTCGAGTTTGTCCATGGTCTTGCAAATCCCCGAAGTTATATCAATCAGGCTGCGCGCAGTGTTACTGAATTGTACCGTATACATTCGGACCCTGCACTTACCTATCATCCCTGGCCGGAAGAATAGACCACCACGACTCAAGGCATATCTCACCAATACATTACCTGCATCCTCCGATGGTTCCGTCCATCATTTCAATCAGTCATGCCGCCGAGAAAGTAAACCAAATGTCATATTATACCATGAAAATGAACCTATGTGAGGCTCAAAACGTTATGAGGACGTGGGCACAGCCGGAATACCCCGTACGATGAACACGATCTGTCGCACCCAATGAGAGGCAGCATGTAACGCGCCTCGATACACCTTTTCTCCTTTATTAACCACGCGCGAGCGTAATTTCCAAGTGCTGAAACCGGCTCTGATGGTGGCGAATTGCTCGACGACCTCGTCCATAGTGGGACGTTTAGAGGGGTCCCTTTGAACCATGTCAGCCACCAGAGGTCGCATAAAATCGAACCCAAGCTTCGTCTGGTGTCATAATGAGCCAGACATACGTGAGGCAGAGCCGAGACCGCACCTCAATAAAATCCTTCCGGATCGCATTGCCAATATAGAAGACATCCGTTGGGAAGGGGTCACAGGGAGCATTAGAATTTTGAAACTCGGGCACTTCCTTGTCGGCTCCCCAGATGGGGTCTTCCAAAGGTTGGACAATGGAGCTATCATAACGACGCGACAAACCAAAATCGATCAAGAGATATTTGGGTGGTCGTTCGGTGCGAGTCTTGTAGCGCGCATATCCAGAAAAGTCTCGCTTCATCGAAGGGCTGGCAGGGTGGAATGCATCAAGGTAAAGCCCCTTCGGATCCATCATGATATTTCTGGATGAACAATCACTGCAAAAAACTGGATTGGATTATCAATCTGAAGCCTATTGCAGGCTTACCGATGAGCCACACGATGTTGGTGCATGAATTGGAGGCCCTACAAAAACATCAGCGGGTGAGGAAGGAAACGATGCGTTGACTGACTTCAAATAATTGCCTGAAACATTCTACTGCCTCCCCAATGGTACCAAAAGCAGGTCGCAAATAATTTTGAAGTAGCGGCATAATAATAATTACCCTATCCGCTTCATCAGGAATGTGTAACACGTCATAAACCGGGACACAATGGTTAGAATCCGCTGCCAGCTGTTGAGCAGAGAAATATTGTGCAATATCAACTTCGTGAGGATGGTACGTCTTGTCGACCAATTTGAGAACAACATGTGTGCCGTCCGAAATACGTGTTGCATCAAGAATCCTAGCGGCGTACTGCGAGTTTCGATTAGCTGAGTAGCACCAGCATGCGTCTAACACACGCGGAACTCACAGGAGCAACGCAACCGTCTTCACACAAAACCCAACTCTTCTCGGTATTCCTCCAAGATGGTGTCCAATCCGGGGAATAACGGGGTCGAAGTAGGTATCCACTATCCTTGAGCCAGTGATAGTGTTGTGGCCACCACAGCTCGGGTTCAGTGAGCTCGCCACCTTCGTTGGCGGGCATGTCGCCAAAAACTGCATGCTCTAGTTGAGCAAGTGACTCCCCCTCTCGATCGACTTCAGTTCCTTTGTCGACCTGCTTTCCTGGACGTATGGGCATAGTTGTTTGCTATGGATTACGAAGTGACGAGTTAATACTTCGCGCTGTTCCACAAATACATATAAACACGGACCCATGCCTGGACCCCGTAGACTCGCAAATGCCGCGGAGTTTATATTTGAGTAGTAAGAATAACTGGGCAAATGTTCTCTGTAGGGACAAGGAGGTCGTTTTTTCCACAGGGTACTCCATTTAAAGAACCAGGATGACTTGCTCAAGGTAATTTACTCCCCCTCGATCATGCAATCGAACGACAGCGAACCGATTCTTCTTATTCCAGGAAATATTGGGTCGGTTGGGGACTTCGATCCGACTGCCCCTTCCCCAAAAATCGCTTCTAAGGGCAACTTGTATACGGGGGGTTTATATCTCACAGCCGCCCTGAACGAAATGCACCAGATCCTCCGCTTGTGCGAGGACTTGCAAGAAAATCATCGTGAGCTTCTTCGGGAAACGAGGGCCCAGTATGACAAGTGGGTAATAAGCAAAGTTTGCTTCCAATTCTGATCCTTGCTTCGTTAGCTTGTACCTCCAGAAGAAAGAACTTGAATTACTCCAGAAACGTCGGTCAATTCTAAGGCCTCTTCGCTTTGTAGAGGTCAGTCGTGCAAAGCGCACATTCCTTGAGAATGCCCAAGAACTGTGGAATTCAACACGGGTACCCTCTTTCGATGTATCTGTATGATATCAAACTCATGGAGAATGCAGACAACCTCTGATAGGCTGAGAAGAGCCATATTATCGGTTCCCTCTGTGGACGTTGCCCCGGTAGAGAGTACGATTCGCTCGAACTGAGTCATGGACTTTCTCACATAGCTAGCACAGGTGAATCTCTCGGAAGGGATGAACGGATTGGGGGCCTGGTAACACAATTGCCTTCTCCAGAGGAGATGAGTACACCTGCAACTCAGGAAGCCCTTGCTGCAGCCCAGAGGGTGGCGTCGATTCTAGCATCTTGTGAAAATCCGTTTGCGAGTCCAGCATCTGACAATCAGAATGCAAGTAAGGGTGTAGTTTTCTATCTGATCACGGGTTTATGTATTTGCTGCTGCATCGTACCCTGGCAGGAGGGCCACCGATGGACCCGGGGGCCTCATCGTCTGCCCGAAGTAGTGCCTCTACGTCACCTGGTAGTCCTATCTCGGCGTCTACTATCCATCTCAACTTTTCTTATAACATCATCAACAACACGGACTCCAATACTTCTGGATTGACAATCAATAATGCTTCCGAAGGCAGTGGATCAAGTGAGTCCTCTTCAGGCAGTCTACGTCCTACATTGACCTCACCAAAACAGAAATCACGCATAACGCGTCTGTGAATAGCCCATCATCTTAGTTTCTTGCCTAATGTGACTGTAGTTTCATAGTTAACTCCAGATCCCTAAAATTGTGCTTTATCGTAAGAGAAATTATTGGCCGTTGTAACTTGCATGATTAGACTATCTCACAATTTTGTTCACACGAAACAATATTTCTCATTCTGAATTCATCCCACGCTGGAGCTTGTTCAGTGCCCACACGGGGGAATGTATTGCATTACTGCTCGGGCCATGCGCTCTCTTCTGAATCCTGCGACAGCAACGTTACCCCGAGTTGTCACGTTCATGCCAGTCAAGTGATATTGCTATGGTCGTCACAACTCCGTTTCTTCCCACCACCCAGAATTCGTCCGGTTGCCCACTTCATTTCGACTCAATGGGACCCTCACAGGCTCTCTCCTTCCTACTATCCTATGCATAGGGCCTGGTCACCGTTACCACTTCGGCCCTGGTGTCCTCAGACACACCCTTAACTTCCTATGGTTCCTACAAAATATATCCGCCCTATTTGACGGCCCCGTCGCTCAGGTCGCTATCAGCCCGCTCTAGCCATTTTGCCGAGCGTGGAGATCTCAGGCATGCAGGGGGGCGATTCTAGGTGGATCGACTCCCAAGATCGGCTCCAATCCCATTGCCATTCGACCTGGTTTTCGGCCCCAAGGCATCCGTTTGAACCTTTTGCCATAAATCCCCTTGGTCGTCTAAGTGGGCGTATGGGCGCGTGAAGACTCGACCCAGAATTCGTTGGCACTTTTTTTTCCCAAGTAGGTGTGCCCGTCTCTTTTTGTGTGGGAGCACTGACGGAACGCTGGCAGGCACTATGTCGGAGGACCCAGCTTGTTCTTCGTATGGCGATGGCATCTGAACAAATGACTTTATACCCGGTGGCCGTCCGTCCGTCATGTCCAAATCACCTGGACGGGCGAGAGAGGCAGAGGTCGGAGGGAGCTAGAGGCTAGAGGTTATGTGACCTTTCTATTGCTGCGTGCCCTTTGACTGTATGCCTTTCGTTCAGCGAGTCGTCCCAATCGCGTCGCTGCGGATTGGACGATAGTCTTCCATGAAGGTGAGGATGGCGAGATGCATGTTGAAATGACCACCATCTAATTCATGGGTTAATGCCTCTACAGGAATTTGTTACATTCAGTTTACACGTGTCGTTCGCCGAATTGCGCACCCAAGTGTTTGCCATCTGTACTGGCTAAACATGGACTTTGGACGACGATCGATGACGCGTGAGGCAGGCGCCCTTGTCTGTTGATGGCTCCCTTGCATCATGTCACCATCTGGGGGAACGCCTTAGCTGGCAGGCTGCAGCGGGGGACCCCAGTAATTCTCCTTCGCAACCTGATACTGGCCGCTTTTGACACCACGAACTAGAATCCCCACTCAATCAGATCTTGTGGAGTCATGCTCTTCTGCCAAATTAAGTAGAGCAAAAGACTAGGGGCAGTGCCCACGCATGCCACGATTGCCGTCAAATGTCGT
>JBBPMY010000541.1:0-14478 GCA_038090615.1 Phylloporus gajari
TCTCATTCCAAGTACCTCTACCTGCCCGATCCTGATTCATGGTAGAAATGTGATCGGGGGCGTCGCGGGGATCACCTCGGACGCCAACTCGCTCGTCAACTTTGCGCGGTCCGTGGCGCAGAAGCACTTGTTGCAGTACAATGAAGACATTCCTGTCGAGCTGCTCGCGCAGCGGCTGTGCGACATGAAGCAAGGATACACCCAATTCGGTGGTGCGTCTCGCCCTGTACGTCTGCGCTGTGCTCTCACTGGCTTTTAGGCCTTCGACCGTTTGGCGTCTCCTTCCTCTATGCGGGGTATGATCCACACTATCATTTCCAACTGTACCATTCGGATCCATCGGGCAACTATTCTGGGTGGAAGGCAACATGTATCGGGGCAAATAATGGTACTGCGCAGAGCCTCCTCAAACAAGAGTACAAGGACGACGTTACCGTCGAGGGTGCGATCGAGCTTGCGCTCAAGGTGATGAGCAGGACCATGGACAGTACCACTTTGGGGAGCGAGAAATGTCAGTTTCCTTTTATATTTCTGGGCTGATGTGTTGACGGCCGACTCTAGTGGAATTTGCGGTGCTAACGTATGACGAGGCAACCAACCAACCGAAGGCAAAGATTTACAAGCCATCCGAGATCGATGCTCTTCTGAAAGCACATGATCTTGCGAAAAAGGACGATACAGAGATGAAGTCATAGTTGGATGCTTGTTCTCACAGTATCGTGTCCTATTGTAATCACAACTTCGAGGAGAAGTCATCATGGGGAGCTAGGAATTGTACATGGGACGAGCAAGTAAAAGACACGACAAGCCCGTGCAACCGCGTCTGGGTTTTCCAAAGAAAAATTTATATAATAGAGCTACACTAGAGGTTGTCATAAAGTTATCCAGACTCTCCAGTGAGAACAGCTCCTTGTAGTACTGTCAGCATATCACACAACCATTGTCCGCATCGCACAGGTATTCACCGCCCGACATTAAGGATACAGGTCCCCTCCGATACTTCGTCGAAATCAAGAAACGAATATCCTGCTGTGAAGCCCACCTACGATGATGGGGTAACAGGCAAGTGAGGCATGCATGACCATCGAATACCATTCCCAGGTCCCGGAGGCTCGTCTCATTTTCTTCCCACCATGCCTCCATCATTGGCTGTTTTCTCTCCAGGTTGGTTATAGCAAGCACCACTGGAATCCCAAACTGGCGTGACGTGCGGCCAAAGACCTCGTACGTCTTTGACATGCCCTTATTTGCCCTATTTCCTCGCACACAGAATACAAGGAGGCCAAGCTCCCCGAGATGGTATCTCTCCTGGAGAAATTTCTTGAGAGGGCGCATCTTTTTTGAACGTGCAGAGAGCCCAAAGTCTGACACTTCATTCAGGCCAGGGGTATCCCACAACCTGTACCTTATCCCGTCGACCGACACGTCATACGAAGCAAAGTCGTGGGTGCATGGTGTAGCATCGAAGGAAGTGGCAGCGCATTCGCGATCTGCAAAAAGGTTGATGACAGAGCTTTTGCCTGAGCCAGTCTCTCCGATGAAGACAACGTGACTAAACTAGGGGACGGGTGAGCACGTGTTGCAATGCAAAGATACTTCGGGTTCCTGGACCTTGGTGGAGTCAGGAGAGGGTGGAAACAGTGCGACACCTCCAGGTCCTGTGCTCATTTTCGAGGTATCTTCTCCCCCAACGATCGAACTTTCTGCGGTCGTCGTCATGAACAGGCTGATCAAACCTTGGTTTCTGAAGGACTAGAGTGGTGGTGGGATTAGATCAAAGGGCTGCAGGGGGATCCAGCCAGCCTCATGGCGCAGTCGGCGGTTGCCGTCTTGCGAGACCACGATGCTGTCTGCGCTCATGATGCAGCCTAGCACATGGCTGCAGGCTACCCATTAATTGATGCTTGGTGGCGATGGACCCAATATCACCAGGCCAAGTCATTCAGCGGACTGCAATCGAAGACGACATTCATGACGAAGATGCGAGGAGACGGATTATGTATGTCGAGGGAGGCTGACCTCGAGAACACAGATTTGCGGTAGCATCGAAGGTATTTGAGCCTGCAGAGAACATACTTATCTTCAATCGCACGGAGATTGACGTTGAAGGTCCGGAAGACTACTCATATTGAACGTACTCCGATCGATCGCGCAAGTTAGTCAACGGAAGTCACCCTGCTCACAAAATTAAACCATGAACTAATGCTGAATATAGCCCATTATTCTGTACGATAACTGATAGAGTAGTTGTATCTGAATCTAGCGTTTTTTGTGAAGTTACTGTGGGTGGGCCATTTGAAGAGTATCACCTTGGAATGCACATCGATGCAGTGGATGTTTCCATCAGAAGACGAGGCAAAGAGTTGCTTGCCGTCGTTGGCCCAAGCAATGGACAGCACATGTATTTGAACGCTGCTCAAGCGATCTCCATTGCTGTCAAAGACGGAAAGGGACGACTCGACGCCGACGGCAAAAAGGAGGCCATCAGGTGAGAACTTGACCGTGTGAAAGTGGCTGTCCATCCTCCCGCACAGCCACTTGTTATCCTTGAGCAACCAGACATCGACGACCCTATCATCCGACGCAATGGCGATTTTCTTGCCGTCCGATGAAATGTCGACCGAGTTCACGGATTTCTTGTATTCAAACTCGTTCGCTTTGTTGCGCGTCTCTGCATTCCATACGAGCACCCGGCCATCCTCCGTTCCAACAGCGACCCACCTTCCGTCTTGAGAGGCCACAATGCAGCGAATAGCACTCCCCGCATCGATGGGTGCCCCCACCTCTTCGTCGTCTCCAATTCGCCAACTCTGTACCTTCCCATCGTTGTTACCGCTCACAAAGTGCCGTCCGTCAGGAAGAAGTGCGACACACGACGTCCTTGTTTCATCGACACATTTGCTCGGCTCCCGCTTGGCGATGCCCGAGGGTTCACTTTCATCTTCACTGCCTGTCATTATTGTTCTTTGGTTGCCTCTTCTTTCTCACCTTTAATCCCTGTTACTCCGCTTTGCTGACCGTTGTTTGAAGATGGCTGGGCTGAGCCTTTGCTGCTGATCAGCATGGTTTACCATTTGACTGCCTCGCTTTCTTACCCTCAATTCCTGTTGTTTCGCGCTGCTGGCTGTTTCCTGAAGATAGTTGGGCTAATCCTCTGCCTCGTATCAGTATTCCCCCTCTCATTGACTCGCGTACTTACCATCCCTGTCCTCTTCAAGTTCATTGTGAAGCATGGTGCTAGTCGGAGAAGTAAGAGGAAGGACACGTGGCTTGTTTCTTCAACGCCTGGTATCCACATGCTGCCTTATCGGAAAGTATCAGATTCCGCACAATCACCTCGTGCTTTGTGCGCGGTCCTCCGTCTGAGAGGGGACTGGTGCAGCTTAATCAAACTGAGGACTCTCGGCACGGAGTACAGCCGCCCCGCCCCCTTATTGGCTATTAGGCTGTCGGTTTTGGGGGTCTCCCTCCATGATCATTCAGATCCATCGGGCAACTTATATCCTGGGTGGAAGGCGACCTGCATCAGCGACGAGTGCAGACAACGGCATTGCGCATCACCTAAGAGTACGACGTCAACATTAGCGCCAAGGCCAACGGGCTCACTCAGGGTGATGACCAGATCTGTAAATAGCACCACTTTTAGGACAATTGTTAGGATAACGTTACTTATCTGGACTACTAATGCATATGAGGCACTAAGGTGAAGATATAGCCATTCAAGATTGGTGCGCACAACCTCGGAAAAGGACGAGGATACAGAGATGAAGCCATAGCTTGACGCTTGTACTCACAATGCAACATGGAGGATTTCCAGAGAACGAACAAGTCATATAACAAGGGGATAGGCTGAGTGGTACATGGAACGAAGAAAGTAAAAAGACGCTAGTGACACGACAAGCCCTTGCCGTCTGGTTCTACAAATCCACTGAAGAAATAATGCCCGATGGCAGCGCCAGTGACGACGGCAAAGATGAGATACGCCTAGCACTGAAATGAGCACACCAAAGACTGCACCAATTCGCCAACGCACGTTGTAAGTCATGTACACCAACATGAGGAAACACCCCAACAGTACCGATACGGCGTACAGGGCTGCACGCAGCACACGATAGTTTGCCGGTATCACCGCCCGTCTGTCATACGAGGTTAGCGCGGATAGACCACCAAACCGACGACCCCGCTCACCCAACGTGTCGCACCCTCCGTCCGTTGAGCAAGCTAGTGTCTTCGCTACGCTCAGGCGTGCTCCGCTCGGAGCCCACGGGCACCGGACTCGCGGCCCTCTTCCCCTTGGTCACCCTCGCCTGAATCCGCGCATCCACGTTGCGCTGGAAGAGGCGCAGGTACTCGTAGCCCACGCTGAGCAAGATGAGTGCGAAAAACGATACAACAAAGCCGGCGTTGGAGCGAATGTGCCACGAGGGAAAGACGATGCACGTATCGACGATCTGGGTGTTCCAGAGCATGTTCATCGTGCACATGGGCATGTCGTGCCCGCCGTGTCCGCCGTGGTCGTGGTTCATGGTGGTAAGAGGTCAAGTGGCTATACGTTCCCAACACTCGTGCCTTGGTCGACATGTCTGTCGGCGCTGACGCCATCCGGGACTCTCCAGCGCGCCCATCTATCCCCGCCTTCATAAAATGCCCGTACCGCGCCTCTAATTGCGCCATCAGCACCTCCCTTGAGGTACACAAATTTCGTCGGCCATGGTGTGCCTTCTCAGCGAAGCCGAGCACTCGGACTCCACGATCACGCCCGTATGCCTGTCTCCAGCCAGCATCTGAACGTGCACGCAGGATATTTCGCATATGCACAGACAATCCACGTCCGCTGCGTCTTCCCGCGCATCACGTTGACCACGTTGGCGGGTGGGTGCAGGTCGACCCCGTTGATAAATGGGAAGTGAGCTTCCCGCGTGAGGGCTGGCTCGATTTGGACTTTGCACACCCTGTTGGCACACAAGTCCAAGCCGAACGGGTAAGCGAATTGAACGGTGAACACCTCTCATTGGCGATCACTTGCACTAGCGAGGAGATTTGGTGTCTGAGAGCCGCATAATTAATGACCGTATGTGTCTATTCCCCTGGTACACAGACAGGCGCATCGTAAAATACCAAAAATTGCCTCCGATTCGACGTCAGGCATATAGCATACTGATATCTTGGGTTGGTATACAGAGTTACGATCGTGAATTCGTCAAGGGCCAAAGCTGATAACTAACGAGGGTAACCCTAGCTTGCGTTGCTCAAAATTCGCTAACGTTACTACCGGAGGTTCGTCATCACTTTTCTCTCTTGAGTTTCCGGTGTTACTTCCCTCGTTTCCGATGGTAGGAACAACCTTGGAGTTCCTGGACAGTGGCAATGCGACACCTCCCGGGGTTACGCCTTTCTTCGAGCCGTCCCTCCCCCTCATTTGGAACAACACGAGGCATAGCCTCGGCGTTAGTGTCCTTGGTATTGCGTTGCTCCCCCTTCTCCTTTTTTGCCAGTGGAGTTCCGTCATTCCCTTTCCCAGCGTCTGAACTAACTAGAGTAGCCTCAGCAATATCTGTTTGTGCGTCCTTGCTCTCCGTATAGCCTTTATCCATATTCTTTTTCGGGTCCTTCGCCTGGAGAGAACTCTGTCTAACCCCTATCGTCCCTGGTCCATCGTCGTCGCCGTCAAACAAGCGCCAACGGTGCACGCGCGCCATGTTGCGCATCCAGCTGATCACCTCGCCAGGGTCCTTTTCATGCCGTGGCCGTCTACCCCCAATGACCGTATTTATTCTCTTGGTACTCAGACAGGCGCATCGTAAAAACTACCCCCGGTCTGACGTCATGCGTGGCACGTACACAAAATTACCATCATGAGTCCGTCAAGGGCCAAAGCTGATAACCAACGAGGGTAATCCTAGCTTGCGTTCCTCAACATTCGCTAATTTTACCGTTGGAGGTTCGTCATCACTTTTCTCTCTTGAAATTTCAGCGTTGCCCATACTTCCCTCTCTTCCAATGGTAGGAACGACCTTGGAGTTTCTGGATGGAGATGATGCGACACCTCCTGGGCCCATGCTCTTCTTCGAAATATCCCTCCCCCCATTCGGAACAACACGATGCACGGCCTTGACATTGGTATCACCCGATTTAACCCTCGTAGTACTAGGATACATTTTCTCCAGTGTTGCGTCGCTGATTTGGTTATCTCGCCCGCTCGATCCTTCGTTGATTTCTTCGTATATAGTGGAGCCATCCTCGCTATCATCGTCATGCTTCAACTGTGACACCCCGCCCTCCTTCTGCTGTGTAGTCATGCCCTCCCTGAGCTGTGGGATTGCGCCCTGGTTGAACTGTCGGGCCACACCTTGTCGGGTCACGCTCTCCTTGGGCCGCGAAGTCGTCCCCTCCTGGTGCTCCCTGGGCCGCAGGATCGCGACCCGCCTAAGAGGTTGGGCCACACCCTCCTTGGGTTGCGGGGTCATCGGTCCTTCGTCGGGTATTTCATATTTAGAGCCACCCTTACCACCTACCCCCTCTCCTGGCCGTGGTTTCGCACCTTGCTTCGGCAGTAGGGTCACGCCCTGCTTCAGCAGTGGGGCCAGGTCCTCCTTCTGCGGTTGGGCCACGCCTTGCTTCGGCGGTGGGGCCATACCGTGCTTCAGCTGCAGTGCCACGTCCTCCTGCGGCTGTAGGGTTGTGCCCTCCTCCAGTTGTGGTGTCGCGCCCTCCTGTTCCTGCGGGCTCGCGCCCTCCCCCGGTTGTGGAACCTTATTCTCCGTATCGCCTTTATCCATCATTTCTGCGATCCTTCTTGCAGTGTCCGCGTCCAGTTTACAACGATTCGTCAGCACCTTCACGATATCCTTCTTTTTCGGGTTCTTCTTCGCCGGGAGGAATTCCTTCAGTTGCATCCCGAGCCTTGTAAACCAAAGTTGTGATTCTGGTGAATAGACATCGACTTTGCGAGCGCAATTTTTCAGTAGCTCGCGTATTATCTCTTGCGATTGTTTATACTTGTCTTCTTCTCCAGGTGTGTCATCCCGAACTGCGGTAATGCAAGCATGGCCATAGCTCTTGATGCCGTAGTACTCTACATGGGTTCTGTTTCTATCCCACCAATCCTCCATTCTGTCTTCCCTCTCGAGGCCAGTGAAGACGAGCGCTATGGGCACTCTTGTGTCGCAGACATATTCGCAGATCAATCGGTAGAGGTTCAGCGTAGCCGCCGTTATGAAGCCTGCGCGAATGCAGAACAGCAAAAGATGGATCCCACCGGTAGCACTGAGCTTGCTGATAAGTTCGTACGCCTCTTTCATGGGCTTCGAATTGACTTCCATGTCAGGGTCCCCAAAGCCGGTGGTATCATATACGGCGAAGTCCACGTCATCAAAAGAGATAGGGTAGCATTGGTATTGAATCGTGCAGCAATTGACGTCCGATGAGACCTTTGCGATGGATTTCCTAGCGATGAGGTTGACGACGCAACTCTTTCCGACACCAACTTCGCCAAAAAGGACGACGTTGATGCGGTTCCTATAGACCTACAATCCCTCAGTTGCAGTGAATGCCGCTGGCGGGTTGCGAATTCAAGCCTCACCTGTGATGATAGACTAGTCGAACTTTCCCAGTCCATCGTCAAAAAGAGACTGAACGAACCCTGGTTTCTGAAGCACTAGAGTGGTGGGGGGTCACTGAACACGGGAGGCTGGACCAACTTAAGGGTACGCAACAAGGCATTCATTGGTCCGCCTCATGGTTCGCCATGCGGCTTAGGTGATAGCTAATCGATGGACTGCCAGGATCAAGTACGCGCCGAGAAACTCATTCACACTGTCAGGGTCTGATTTTCTAGTACACAAGAACCTCCTCGAATAACGGACTGGCAGTCCATGGACACCCGTGCATGACTTCAATGTCCTTCAAGTCCTCGGGAACAATCGCTGAAGTACGTCACTTCCCATGTTTGTCCGAATCAGCAGAAAGAAGGACCCGACTACCTGATGTGCACTTTACTGGCCACTCCACTGGGCCTCAGCTCCAACTTCGAACAGATTAACAACCTCGTGGAGGAAGCAAGTTTAGTTTGGACCGTTGTAAGAATGTAATCGTATGTGAGGTAGAGTGGAGATCTTGAAAACATAGATCTACAATAGCGTATTCTAGCCTGGAAGAGCAAATCGAAATGCGGAGGTTGCATGAGAGGACAATCGTGACCAAAAGCCTGGGAGACTAAAGAACATCGATCATGCAGATATTGCTTATCAGATCCATTAACGAAATATTCTCGCGAAGTTGAACCATGATCAAGCTATCCGCTGCGACCCGCTTATACTCCATGCACGATTCCCGTTGAAACATAAGCGCTCCAAACGGCTGCTGTAGGCGCGCGATCAGCCGGAGCGCTTGAGTCGTCGTGTCAAGACCAGTACTGCCACGAGTATATTCTTGGTCGAGCAGGGGACGGATCCACGGGTGAACAAGGACGTGATCACCATTCAAGTTGCTTGCTGTCTTGATCTCTACATCCCCAAACAACTCGGTCGCTGCACAGTATATTTCCGCGTCCGGCTCCGACCTGCTGACACGGGAAAGAATACAGGGAAGTCTCAGTCGACCAGAGGAAAGAGTAGGGGATGGGAGCTTGTTCAATTGATCATATAGTGTGAGGGTAAGGGAGTGGTTTGGCCCAATTGATGAGCGTAGTACCGCCACTATGCGATCCAACTCGGCAGTCTCTATATGCGGAACGTGTGGTGGTACAACCATCTTGTAGACAGCCAGGTTCACTGGCAGGCAACTGTTGTGGACGTTTGCAGTCCCCGTCCAAGCAAGGATTGTGGTGTCACCTGATCCAGTGAGGACATACTCCAAGAGCCGACCGACGGCGCGAGTACCTTCGCCATATGTTACTGGAATAGATGCGTTGAGGATACCAAGCAGCGAATATGCCATGTCCTCCACACGTGTTGTTCGACGCATCGAAGCCAGGTACAGCTTCTCCCTCACTCTGTTAAGCCCGGGTTGAAGGACAGCCACTTCCTTCGAAGATACTTGTGACATTTCCATTTCCTTCAGGATAGTAGACGACTCTTTGTGATTCTTGAGCTTCAATCCGAGGTAGGGGTTCCAGTCTTCTGTGTAGAACAAAACCCTCTTTGCAGCCAAGTATTCCTGGTAAGTCCATACCCTGCTATTCCAGATGCTATTCCGGATGCCATCAGGCTTCTTCGACAGCGACGAGACACCGAAAAGGTGGATGATAGTAAGGGACGAACCACGATACCACGTGAACATGGCGACCAGCGACTCATTCAGCACTGTATTGTCCGTTTTATCGATGCAGCACGTATCACTCCATGCCCACCGGAATCCGAGACAACGCACGATCAGGCAGAATGTCTGTAACTTGAGATTTCCTGGAGACGCTCCTAGCCTATAGACTGTGATTTGCTTGGTCTTGGAAAAGAGAGGCTCGTCACGCCCCCACTTGTGCGAGAACATCACATATCTGCAAAACTCATTCACCTCTCTCTGAATCCATGCTTCATCTATCTTTTGCGCCGTGGATGATAGAAGTTCATTGAAGACAGGAAGTTCCTCGAACGCTTCAGCCATCCGAGTTCTATCACAGAGCTGACCCGTGGTAGTGTCGATAAGAACCTGTGGCATATGGGCGGTAGTCTTTTCGATGATAGCATTAATGGCGTATCTAGCATTCGGATACTGAGAACAAAGTTCTAGGGCCTACATCAACCCACGTCACTGGTACCCATAAAATAACTCACCACGAACAAGTGGGTTGCGGGACTCTCCGAGTTTCGATAGCATTGTATCAAAGGCTTCAATCGCTTCTGCATAACGTTTTGCTCCATGTAGTGCCGCATGCCTCCATTCGTAACCCCGATGATCTGATGGGCTGAGTTTGATCGCCTGTATGCCACATTGAGTACTGACATTGACTGCGTTGCCAGGATACTGAAAGATTAAGTGATAGTATGGTCGAGTAGTGTCCATCAGCTTCGGCATAATTCTGAGACCCGAAAGCAGCTTTTCCAGGCTCTGCGCGCATCGCTGTTGAAAATCTGCATCGATTACTCAAACAGGCCCCGACGGTATTCCACCCAGGCTACTCACCGGACTCCCACTGCACTTGCTCGTTCCCGACATCTGTGGCATGTGCGAACTCACTCCGCATCTGCCGGAAAAAACTGACTGCTTCTGTAACTCGACCATCCCTTTCAAGAACATTGCATACTGCACAGTAAACGGCGTGTTTCGGAAACTCCAACTGATGTGAATAATATTAGCATCTTGTTCATGACACCACGAAAGCTTACCTCCTGGACACCATCCAATATCTCGTTGGTCGATCCATGGAGTAACATTATGTTCACCCACTTGTTTAAGAATGTGTTCGGACTTGATAGACAGAGGGGCAGTGCTGCGGCGTAGGCGGCAAGTGCTTCATCAACTTTCCCGGTTTGAGGCCTCGTCTCCGATTTGCTCCAGAGCAGCGACGCATTTATTTGTAAAGCCTGAAGGTAATGACTGAGCGCCCTTTCGGATCAATGGTGACAAAATTCACCAGGGAGCCAGCCCATGAAAATCGCATCGGATTTTACATCGTCATTTATGGACTTTGAGATGTCGAGGAGAGACTTCGCAGCGTCAATGACACGACCACCAGCATACTGTGTTTCACATTCATGCTTCTGTCTGTATGCACGAATGAACTGTTGGGAAGTGGCAAGTTCGGTGCTAAATCGACTGGCGTTCCGTTGAGAGTCGGAAAGCTGGGTGCGAAGTTGCTGGACGGTTGTCTTGAAGTTTTTTACTTCTTCGTCTTGATACCCGGAAACCGATTAAAAATATCTGGGCTAGGGCCGGCAAACAACGTACCACACTGTTGCTGGAGCACGTACATCTCCTCGGCTCTCTGCTGGGAACTGGCAAGCTTTGCACGGAGCCCTCCAACAGTTTTCTCGCAATCCGCTAATGAGAGTAGATAACCAGAAATAATTAGGTGTACCATACTCGAGTTAGGATCGACATACCGAACTTGGCATTTTGTACATCGAGATCTGCACGTAGAGAGTTGATGGTTGCACCCAGGGCACCTTCCTTCTGTTTGGCTGTGCGTCGAGCATCAGCAAGCTGGTAACGGAGCTTGGTAATTGTATCTTTGAGGGCTGTTTCGGGAATTTGAAAGCCTGGATCATGGTTCTGTTGTGGTCAACGAATGGACGCCATCCTAGGATTGAAGACCGACCTACTTGATTGTTTGGAGTGGAAAGGACACTCAGAAGGTCCCACAATGCAATATTCGAGTTTCCAGCGATCACAATATCGTAGTTTGAGGAGATGGCCATGCAGTTGATAGAATGGGGATGGTGACTGACGAAGCCGATTTGCTTGTGCGTAGAAGTGTCCCAGAACGAGACGGATGAACCCGCGGAGGCTGCGACAAATGTACCATTGCTTGACAAAGAGATGCATCTTGGGCCATCGTTACCGCGGATCAGCCATTTGGAGAGTGTTGCTTCAGAATGCACATCAACGCAGTGGATGTTGCCGTCAGAGGACAAGGCAAAGAGTTGTTTGCTATCACTGGCCCAGGCAATGGACAGTACGGATATTCGAATGCTGCTAAGCCAATCGCCAGTCCCGTCAAAGACGGAAAGAAAGGACGGGTCGACACCGACAGCGAAGAGCGATCCATCAGGTGAGAACTTGACCGTATGAAAGTGGCTGTCCACCTTTCCACACAGCCACTCGCCATTCGGGAGCGACCAGATATCGACGGCCTTGCCATCTGATGCAATTACGATCTTCGTCCCGTCCGATGAAATGTCGACCGAGTTCACGGCCTTCCTGTATGCGAACTCGTTCGCTTTTTGGCGAGTCTCCGCATTCCACACAAGCGCCCGGCCACTCTTCGTTCCGGTTGCGATCCACTTCCCGTCTTGTGAAGCCACAATACAACGAACAGCACTCCCCGCGTCCATTTGTGCCCCCAATTCCTCCCCATCTCCCATCTGCCAATGTCGAATCTTTCCGTTGTTGTCACCGCTCACAAAGTGCTGTCCGTCGGCGAGGAGCGCTACAGAAAGTATCTTGGTTTAAACGTCGGTTTCGAACGACTTGGGGCTCGGGGAATCGCTTTCATCTTAACTGCCTGTCACTATTGCTCTTTGGTTACCTTTTATTTCTCACCTGTTGCTGTGCTTTGTCTACTGTTATCTGAAGACGTGCCTTTATTTCACGTCAACACTTCCCTCCCACTGGCTCACGTACTTACTATGGCTGTCTCGTAGGAGCCCGTAGTGAAGCATAGTCACCTAGGTGCTGGCGCAGTAAAAAGAAGGACGCTACCCTACACCTGGTATCCACATGTTGCCTTATCAAAACGCATCAGGCTCCGCATAATCACCTCGTGCTCTGCGCCTAGATCCTTATCAAGAGGGGTAAGATGATGTGCCAAGCTGACATAGACGGTATGTGGCAGCCCTCAGAGTCGATCATTGTATTCGGCTAATTTGTTTGGTTCACATGCATGTGTCTTGTCGTACTCTTCTTTAGCCCCGAGGTTATCACTTATCAGCATATCCGTTTCCTACTTCACCGACACTCATGCCCGCAGCAGTATACACTCCTAACAATTTTTAGGGTTCGATTGCTATCCTAGGCCTATACGTACTTGGAACAGTACCACCGCGGTCAACAGTGCCTGCGCCGATCTTCTAAATGGTCCGTATGACAGAAGAACGTCCTGCAAAACATAATCTGGCCATTCCTTTGCAGGCCACGAAATCTGGACCCTGTGATAATCCTTTCCAGCCCGATAGATCGTGACTTCATTGCAACAGACATAGTACGGGTGCACGTTTTATTCAGTTCCGACAGTCAAAATCTCTCCCTTATCGATTAGTTGGATTTGGATTACTGCGACGTTACCAACACGGTGGTGTCTGTTGGAACGTATGCGATGAATCCACCAACATGCTTTGGGGACCACTCTGAAAGCATTGATCACGACGTTGCTCATTTCTTCCCTCATGACCGTCGCTCGACTAGCGGTGGAATTAGTCCGGTGACCAGCCTGTCAGATGCAACTCATGAAGACGCCAGCGACACAACAAGCCATTGCCATCCAGCTCTAAGTAAGTACGAATTGCCGATAGCATGCGCGCCAATGACGACGGCAATGCCTAGCAAAGTAGTTAGCACATCAAAGTTTGTGCTATCATAAGTTACGTACACCCCGAGGCACAAATATGTCGTCATTAAGTAAAACCCTATCAATCTTGCGAATCCACATCGCACTGAAAGAGGCAATGGCACTCATAGGCCACGCCGAACAGAACAAATGCGATTCGTGCACGTATCGATGATCTAAGTGTTCCAGAGCATGCTCATCGCGCATGGGCATATCATGCCCACCGTAGTTCATGATGGTTAGGCGTCAAGCGATACCCAACGGATCTGCACCTCCGTCGACACCTCCACATCCACCTGTACCACCTCCGCCTCACCCCCCGGACTCTCCAACGTCTCCATCTGCCCCTCCAACATCCCCACCTTCATAAAATGCCCCTGCCACGCCTCCAACCGCGCTCTCAACACCTCTCTCTTCCCAGCCAGATACACGAAACACGTGGCCACAACGTGTCTCGCAGCAACGCACGGTACGTCTTCTTGAGCGCCGAACACGCCACGATCACACCCGGCGCGTCCGTGCTCACGCACGCTACCACCACATCGCGGACGCGCTCCAACCATGACAGACGATCGGCATCCTCCAGCGGTTCTCTGCGCGCCATCTTGGCCACATTGACAGGTGGGTGGAGGTCGTCCCCGTCGATAAACGTGAAATGGGTCGCCTGCGCGAGGGTGGCGCCTAGTGTGGACTTGCCCGTCCCGGACACCCCCTGTAGTTTCAAAAACTGCCCACAAATCTCGCATGGTCTGGCAGTTTCGAAACCGCCCGTTTCTGCCAAATATGGATGCGATTTGGCAAGGCCAGTTTTTGAAACCAGAGTTGCTGAAATGGTCCTACAGTAGTCATTCTTCGCGTTCAAGTTTTTCAAGGGTGGACTCGATATCACAAGGCTACCTCCTTACACATGCTAAAAACATTTCTAAAATCTCATCGGCAGTCGGATCTACATCCAATATCGGAATGTCTGACCCCACGCTGCTATCTGAGAGTCGCCTTGTGTTTGCGTATTGCTTGAAATCGCTACAGACCTGTCGTCTGATAAGTCTTAAAAAGGCCGGACGAAGTTCTGCGTCATAACTAGGAAGTCTAGGCCAGGACCACCCAGTATAAGCTTTCCCGTGAGAACCTTTGGTGGCGATCTTTTGCTTTACAACCTCATTGAAGGCGCGGATATAGTGACTGCACATGATACAGGACGGTTTCGAGACACCGATGTAGTGTTCCACGTTGTTTATTTCGCCCTTGGCCTTCGCTATAATCAAGACGAGCTCGGC
>JBBPMY010000542.1:0-14468 GCA_038090615.1 Phylloporus gajari
TTTAGCGAGGCAAAAGCAAGATTGTGCTGTGCCTTTGAATCCACGCTGAACGTTGCTGCTCGTATCTCATCATCCCACAACGGCAAGCTCCAGTTATTCCCAAAGATCACCGATAGCGACCCTCACAACTTTCGGATTATGAACCTCTTGCAAGCCATGGACCTGCAAGCGCCACTTCCCTTGGCAATGTACCAATGTGCGGTGACCTGCCCCCTGACGTACATTGTGGATGGGTACGAGTTCGAAGGCACCACCTATGTGTTGACACGCCCAAACTTGCGGTCCTTTATCCTCTTGAAAAACATCCTTGAAACATTCCGCACTCGGCTTGCGCAAAGTTTGAGCGTGTCGGATAGTTGCGTCGTCCAATCGAGCTGTGCGCCGCGCGTCGTTCGGCTCTGGTCGGACGACGCAACCGTCGGTGCGCCTTTTGGTCCTTGGCGGACCGAGTGGAATAAACTATTTTGCGACGCGTGCAAGTCAGATCTGAGCACGCGGCGGAGCTGGGCGATACAGAAAGCATGGAATCAGGTCCCGACGGCCTTTGGGTTCAATTCTTGGGCAGAAGTTTCAAAGAGTGGCGACTTTCCATGTGTTGGGGGCCAGTCAAGGAGCGGACCAGACACTTTTGACTTCCAATAAATATGGTGAGGTGTACACAATCTTTCCTTGCTGACACGCAAACCGTCTCATTGTTTGTCTCTAGCTCCCTGTATACTGACGCATGTAGACGAGTGCAAATCAAAGGGTTCTGTACATGCAAGACATTAGGATCTTCATTCTCGCGAATCTTATTCTCGAAGCTTTCCATATTCGTGTCGTGTATCAAAGTAGTCCGATCGAATTGTACGGAATGAGCTGTGTTTCGTGCAGATTGGACCTAAGCACGCGACTTGGCGATCCGGAGCGCAAGAATTCTTGAACGGCACTGAGTTTTTACCAGCACATTGCTGTGACTCCAAGGGCACGGTCGATGGGCCTAAAACATGTGTTTTCTTGTCCTCAGTACAGGCAGACATTGATGAATAAACAGAACTCAGCCGCCTCCGACCTGGTTTAAGGACTGATGGACGTGGTGTTCCTGTGGTCCACATAAATAGCAAATACCTTGACTAAGTCACAGACGCTGCGCGATTGATCAGAACTGCCTTCACTTGCAAACAACGGCGAATAAATGGGTAAAATACCGGAAAACAATTGTAAAGGTATCTGGGCTCAAAGCTCTTGGATGACCTTCTCTAGGAACCACCCTTTCACCACTGGATCAACCAGCACCGTAGGCACTTTGAATTGTACGGCATTCCCACCCAACGTTTTCGCCCTCCGAGATCAATATTCGAAAAACGTGCCTGGTTTCACGACACGGACCATGGGGAGGCAGATCCGCCCGTCCTCTAGCGCACGCTAATGCTCGCCGTCAATAGCAGCGAGGGCATCAAGCAACTTTTGCGGCGCTAGATGTGCGTTCGGTCCTGTTAGGGCCGTAAGTGCTATCTTGTCCGTTATCAGTACATTGATGCACCAGGCGCCTTGGATAACCCAACTATGAAACCCAAGGTAGGCGGTGACGTGCGATCATCTACCACGGTCGTGGATTCTTCGACGGTGATTGTATCCTCGGAGCTAATAGCGCAGAGAACCTCTAATAGGTGAAAATCTGCGACCTGCGCATGTGGAAGCTGAATCTGTACTCTGCCAATCATCAGCTGTCACGTGAAGTGGTAGAAAGGTACTTGGGTTTCACCATGCGCTGAGACAGCGTCACGAAATGCAGAGAAATTAGGCGTTTGCTTCACAAATTGGGTGTTGAGGTTTTGTCTGATAATATCGAGTAATATACAATTCGTTTGTGCCATCAGGACGGATGTCTGCTTGAGTGTTTGAACGGGACTGCCATTGGTAGTGACGAAGCCTGACGAGAGGACATCTAAGGAAAGGACCATCTAGTCCCAGCCTGTGATAGAGATGATACGGGAGGCTTTCTAGATAAAGGTCTAATGGAAGCCGGAACTCGATGGACTTTATAATGTCCACCTAGTATTGTCGAAGCAAATTAGAGGGAAGTAAAGGTAGATTTTTGGCCAATGGACGCTGAAGTCTTCGTCAGCTTGGGGAAAGGGCTCACCAAGCATAAATGGAGTAATTTCGCTAAGGAAGTCAATGAACTTGATACGACGTGATTTGTGTCAATGGTCCACTCTTTCAGAACTCAATGACCACCAGAAGCCTTGACTCAGTTTTCCTCGTCCAGGCTTTCTCCGGGTTTGGACATCAATAGCACTTATATTTTCCCGATAGAGTAGTATTGTATAAAATGAGGACGAAACTAAAGAAAAGGATTTGAATGCAAAAACAGGAACAAAAAGAAAAAAAAGAGGAACACATTACGTTGAAAACGAACCTACAGTTGAAAATATTTTGTGAGCGAGAGCAGCCGCGTGATGGTGTTGTCAACGCCCTCCTGGTCGTTGTGAAGTCTGGCTAGGTACTGTAGAGGTTAGGGACGTAGTACACTTGTAGACGGATGCGATCCAACGAACCAAAGTAGGGAGCGAGCCTGCGAATGTCGTGGCGATTCATAAGGCGATCCTCGTGCCGTCTGAATGCGTCTCTGTTAATGGGAAATAGCAACCCGTGTGCCTTGGTATGGTAGGGACGGTTCGGTGAGCGTCACCTCGGCACTCGGATTGTATTTACTTTAATGATGCAAGGGAGGTGTTCTGAGGCGTCCTCGTTGTAGATCTGCGCGCATCGTGTCCAATTAAACCCCAGTGAGCTTGCACCACCCCAGCAGGTTTGAAGTGGACACATACGCGTCTCAAGTCCCCACGACATGTTATGGCTGACCTTTTGTGCTTGTCTAATATGTAGCTGACATCACTGAAATAGACGACTGAGCCGAATGGCTTTGCGACTGGACATGCTGAGAACCTACCATTCCCTGGACGGTGACCACAAAAATGGATTTCAACCACTCACGATGTACGGGATGTAGGGTTGAATTACTCGCGGGAAAGTCTTGAGATATGCTTTTATCCTGCCGTTGGAAGTCTTGTGGATGATAAGGCGAGACGGGCAATAGCGACTGAAATAACTTGACGCTAAGCGCCGAAAACACGAGGCGGGGCCTATTTCAGGGAGGGGCAGAAGGCATGCCGCATGCGGACTTCAGTTCTTCGTTTCTTCTCTTGATTTCTAGTCTCCAACGACCATGGCGGCGACGACCGGTGCGTACTTACAAAATAAAACTGCGTTGGTACTGAGTGTTTGAGAAGAATATCGTCCTCTCATTGACATTGACGCTGGTGTCTCGGTAAATATGGCGATATTCACAGCAAGCGGCGAGTATCTCGTCGGTGCCGCTTTTGGCGGTGTTCGAGTGTGGCGAGTGGCAGATGGCAAACGCGTAGCGACGATGCCAATGAAAACGCGTGCCAATTGTGTTGCTGCCTCCGAAGACGGCAAATGTATTGCGGGTGGGGCAGACGGTGGCGATATCTTCATTTGGGATGCGACGACATACAAACAAGAATTTGTGGTCCGGAGCGGGTACGGCCCCATCGACGTCCTTGATATCGACTTCTCGCCCGACGGGGCCCGCTTCGTCTCTGCCGAGACCTGTGGCACAGCCACCATTTGGGACGTTGCAACGCGCCAACGAGCGCGAATACTCCGCCATAGCTCGAGCCAGGAGGTCAAAATAGCCCAATACTCTCCACAAGGCGACCAGATCGCGACGGCCACCCTCGATTCAGTCCGGGTCTGGGACACCAGCGATGGTCGATGCCTTGTCGACGTCAAGGTGAACGCGAAAGGGTCGCGTAGTCTTCTCTGGTACAACGACCATATCTTTGTCGAAACCGCAGACGGCACAATCAAGGGAATTGACGCGGCTACCGGGTTCATCGTCTCCGAGTGGCAAGTTCCTGATCCCAACGCACGCTCGTGCATTGCCCTGCCGCACCACGGAAAATTCATAGCCCACTCTGCAAACAAAACCATCGACTTCTGGGACATTGCGACACACACTCAACTTGGTCTTATCCCACACACCGCCAATATATCTTCATTCACATTCTCATCAGATGACACGCGTCTTGCGATTGTTCCTGCAGGAACTGCAAGAACAAACATCATCGTCAAAGAACGGGCCAAACCCGTCTTGGTACGTTCCATGTTGTCTGCAATCCATATTTACTAGTTCTCAATGTCACCTCATCCTAGCACCCGGAATTTGATATCGACGGCCCCGCACTTAATCCATGGAAACACGGCCAAGTCGCAGATGCAGAAGCAATATTATCTGCCGCAATCTCCACGTCGGAGAACAGGGCCTACCATGTACTCGCTAGTCGCGCTCTTGTCCGGGTTCGCTTAGGGCAGTGGGACGCGGCGCTTGTCGATGCAAAAGAGGTGCACGCTGGCCCACTCTCATGTACATGGGCACTGACCCGTTTTGAATCAAGTCCATCAAAATCCAGCCATCCGTCATCGGCTATATTGCAATGTATGTCGCCCGTGTCAGAAACCGAGAAACACACGCTGGATGTCAGGTGTGCGACATTGCTTGCTTGCTTTTCCCTTCAGAGCATGCTACCCTTCTTCTTGTCAAGGTATGTGATCCCGCTCAACCTCGGTCCTCTTTCAGTTCATTCCCTTTTCAGGCCGTTGTTCTCTCCATGGCCGGAGAGCATGCTGAAGCTATATCGCGCATGGATGACCTCATCAATCATGCGCGCGCCGACCCAACGTTCTATATAGTTCAGGTACGTAAAAGATGTGCTCGTATGAGAAAGCATTACCACCAATGTTTCGCGTAGGCATATATGTACCTCCTCCTTGGAAACGAGCACATGGAAAATGGCAATCATGAGCAGGCGATTCGTTCGCTCGAAGAGGCGGGAGCTAAACTGGGTAATTCCACTAGTTCACCCTCACTGATAGTCTCATTGGTATATACTCGATTTTCCCGTGATGTATCGAAATTGATCTTGATTACTTACAGATCTCTGGATGGTGTTTTGATGACCTTGTAATCACCATACAACAACGTCTTTGCGAGGCCTTTTGGATGGCTGGTCGCATGAAGGAAGCTGCCGAGTGTATACTACGCATGGTGGATCAGTATATCAACATGACTGATCCCATCAAGACGTGGATTTCCGGTGTGTTCATGCTATATCTTTGTTTCAAACAATTGAGAAACTGAGGTGACCCACTTATCAGACTTTAAATCTAAATGCCATAGAAAACTAGAGGATCTCGGGGATAGTTCCATGAACGCTAAACAGTACGATGAAGCTATCTCGCACTACACCGTGGCACTGTCGCTGGATTCATCTCACCTGCAAGACTTACTGGTTAAGCGAAGCAAGGCACACGCAGACAAAGGTGACTGGAAGAGTGCTTTGAATGACGCAAACGAGGTAGTTCATTTTCAATTTATTGATCTCCGTCGACTTTAATGGGCACTGTTCAGGTGATCGAGGTTGATTCATCCTCTCTATCGGGTTACGAGAGGAAATATGTGGCGCTACTTGGTATGGGGTGCGATGGTGCCGCAGTAACCGCACTTGAGACGATGCTCTCGAAGATGTCGGTATCATCTGATCCTGTGATCTGTGGTGAGGTCAACTACACCACGGTGTACTCGTTCGCTGATATCTTCCTGTAGAGAGCTCTCGCCACTATATTCGGCCAGAACAGACGAAGGAAGCCATTCGTATGGCTATCAAGGACGCTATACGCGATTCCCCTGGGGTACTTATCGACACCTCTTCTGGTCGTCTGTACGACAAATCACAGCTGGCCGCTGCATTCGAATCCGCCCCAGCCTTCGCGAAACTCGTCGCCTCCATGACCTCACATATTGACCACGCTCTTATTGAACAAGTAGTCGGGAAATTCTATCGTTATGCTACGTTTTCGCATACGTGGGAGGGCAATGAACCACTATACGAAAAAGTTACCAGGATTGTGGTGTATGACCTCGAAGCATCTCCTACTCACGAAAAGCTACAAATGTTCTGCAAGATCGTGCGGGAAGAAGGATTCAATTGGGCCTGGAGCGATACATGCTGTATCGATAAAGCGGATCATTTCGTATACCAACGATCCCTCGTCAGCATGTTTGCATGGTACGAGGGGTCTGCGATGACAATCATTTATCTATGTGACGTCGATCATCTGGCGGAGCTTGGCGCTCTGATGAGGAGCAGATGGAACTCTCGTGGGTGGACTTTACAGGAATACCATGCGTCGAAGGTGGTCCGAATCTATACCAAGGATTGGACTCCGTATCTTGGCCTCGCTAACTGCAACCACAAGGAGTCGCCGGAGATCGTTTCAGAGATGGAGCAGGCAACAGGCATCTCTGCACAGGCGTTGAAGGCGCTCCGCCCTGGGTTGAATGACATACGAGAGAAGCTCCGCCTGGCCTCCATGCGACAGACGACGTATGTTGAGGACACCGCCTACTCGCTACTTGGAATCTTCTCGATGTCGTTACCGGTCACTTATGGCGAGGGAGACAGGGCACTGGGACGATTGCTGTCTCAGCTACTCATGAGCTCTGGGGACACAAGCATCCTCGCATGGAATGGGAGGTCAGGCAGCTTCAATAGCTGCCTTCCGACCGACATCATCGTTTTTAGCCAGCCTTTGACCCAGCACGTTCCCCCAGCTATCGCGGATGCCGAGATGGAGGAGATCGCTGGTACGCTGCATACTTCTTCACTTGATGGTAACCTGGTCAGAACGTTGTATGACCGAGTGGATGAACTGCGTATACCGACATTCTCAGGACAGCGGATGAGGCTTCCGTGTCTTATTTTCAAGATTAAGCTTCTATCACGTCGTCGGGATGGGCTAGAATTTATCTTTCGTGCACGGGCCGGAGTACTTGGTACTGTGGAAATCAAGACCAGGCAAAGTTTCACACCGGAGGATTCTCTCTATCTCGTTCATCCTTGGCTCGACTTTCTTCTCAGCCGACGTGCGGCTGGAAAGAGAGTAGAGGTTGTACTTCGTGAGCACAATAGTTCAGACCTGGACGAATTCGTGTTGTTTGAGGAGCCCTCCAGTGCCTCGCACGCAGACCCTCTAGATACTGTATCACTCCAATCCCCTACGCAGGTGCTGACGGGCGCACAGAGGCGGGCCTATGAATTCCTTGCCCGATTGCGGCTACCATTTGGTGCGCTCTTACTTGCTTCCAACCCGCGGAACGTGGCAGAGTACTCGAGGGTCGCTACGGAGAGTCTGATCACTGTCCAGGTGGAGGAGATTACGTCGGCAATGTTGAACATGTTGATACAGAGTGTACGGGAGCTGGACGTACTTTGATGCTTTCTACTGGATTATCTCTTTGTTTTTCCGTGCGTCTGTCTTACTACTCATCTTTCTCCAAGAGCCTCCCTCTGTTGCTGTGATATTTTTGCATGTCGTACATGATTGTATCCTTGCTACACGTGTTCTCTCGTTCGTCTTGTTGGTATACACTCTGCATGAGTCTTCCAAGTTGGAACAGACCTCACTTGCGTAAACAACAGGCGGTACTGTAAATAGGTGGCTGTTTCGTGTAACGACTGGCGGTAAATTCTGTCTCTGTATCGTATGTAGTTCTTCAGATCTTGAGTCATTTGCGTGTCTCTCCTTCTGCACATAGTCTACTATCCGAAGTTTCGAGGCATCACAAGGAGAATGATGATTCCGTACGTTGGTATGCGCTAATACAAACGGTATAATTGTAATCATAGCGAGCAAGGTGTCAAAAGCAAGTCGCGGACCAACTAGAACGAAATAGACTAGGCAAAGATATCGGATTCGCAGTATTCGGCATCAGCACCAATGATGATCCCTCTCCGAATCGAAAAACGCGGCGAGCTGCCTAACGACGACCTTCCTACCCGGGCTCGGGGGATTGTTGTCCCTTGTCTTGTCATCTGGCCTGCAGACGTAGAATAAGCGGTTCGACGGATCGACCAGACTGCTGGTCTTGGCTCGCGCTCTATTTCGTCTTCATGTCTGTCGGCAGCCATGCACTACCCAGCTGCGTATCCATGCCTTTGTCGCCGCGATCATAGTACTCATACCGCAAAACCTTGGACAGACAGCCTCAGAGCATGTCTGGCGGTTGTAAGCACATTTAAGGAGATCTTGATCGACATATTGAATGTATTGTCAACACTTCGAGTCCACCTTTCAGGGAACGACGTGGTTGACTACTTTGAGAGCAATGCTGATGCCTTGCCCAGGTAGACTGTGTCCGTCGCTCCTGTCCATCTTCTACGCGGGTGACTTGAATATCAGTGTGACCGATCCGCCCGAGCCAGCCATTGTCACATGTGGCGCATCTGACTCGTATAGGATGGTTAGTCTCGGCTTCTGGTATCACTGGGCATTCACCTTTGACATTGCAAAAAACGTTGCATTCCTGCTGGGTTCACTGCCCATCGAACACTGCTCCCGAACTCCTCAAGAAATACACCTGCCGACATGCATTTTACATTGCTAGGATCGACGACTGGTCGAATGAGTCTGTGTCACTGTGTGATTAAATATAATAAAAGTCTGTCTTTCCTGGATGGCGACCAAGAGAACAGATTTTGACCACTTACGATGATAAGGTACAGGGATATGGAGTCGAATTCCTAAAAAATACACATTGATCCTGTCGTTAGCAATCTTTGAATGAATGATAAGGGGAGACGGGCAATAGCGACTGAAATGAAGCCGAGCGCCGAAGACACGGGGCGGGGTCTATTTCAGGGAGGGGTAGAGGCTATGCAGACTTTAGTTCTTCGTTTCTTCTCCTGACTGCTAGTCTCCAACAAACATGGCGGCGACGACCGGTGCGTACTTGCAAAATAAAACTGCGTTGGTACTGAGTGTTTGAAAGAATATCGCCCCCTCGTTGACATTGACGCCGGCGCCGCGGGACCCGGAGGTGCGACGACATTCACAGCAAATTGCGAGTATCTCGTTAGTACCAGCATTACCGAAGATGTTCGAGTATGGCGAGTGGCAGATGGCGAACACGTAGCGACGATGCCAATGAAAACGCGTGCCAACTGTGTTGCTGCCTCCAGAGACGGCAGATGGATCGCGAGCGGGGCATGCGGTGGCGATATCTTTCTTTGGGATGCGACGACCTACGAACAAGTCTTTACGGTCCGGAGTACATCCGCCTCCATCGACGTTATTGACGTCGATTTCTCACCCGACGGGACTCGCTTCGTCTCCGCCCAAACCGATGGCACAGCCACTATTTGGGACGTTGCGACGCGCCAAAAAGTGCAAACACTCCGTCATAACTCTGGCGAGGAGGTCGACGTAGCCAAATACTCTCCACAAGGCAACCGGATCGCAACGGCCACCTTCGAGTCCGTCCGAGTCTGGGACAGCAACGATGGTCGATGTCTTGTCGACGTCGAATTGAACACGAGAGGGCCACGTAGTCTTCTCTGGTACGAGGACCATCTCTTCGTCGAAACCAGAGACAGTACAATCAAGGAAATTGACGCATCCACTGGGTTAACGGTCTCCGAGTGGCAAATCCCTGATACCAAGGAAGCCGGGTGCTTAGCACTACCACAACATGGAAAATTCATAGCCTACTCTGCAAACGATACTATCACCTTCTGGGACACCACGACACACTCTCCACTCGGTTTCATCGTCCACAACAATGACATATTTTCAATCGCATTCTCATCGGACGACTCGCTTCTTGCGATTACTCCTCGGACAACAAAAAAAATCATCGTAAGAAAGGTATTCCGATCCGTCTTGGTACGTTTCGTCATTCATCTTTACTCGGTCTCATCGTCACTTACATCCCAGGTCCCAGAATTCGATATCGGCAGTGCTGTACTCAAAGCATGGAAACACGGTCAACTCGCGAGCGCAGAGGATTTACTATCCGCCATAATCCCTGGCATATCAAAAGATGCAGCCCACCATGTACTCGCCAGTCGCGCTCTTGTCCGTGCCCGCTTGGGACAGTGGGATGCGGCGCTCGTTGATGCAAAGGAGGTGCATACTGGCCCACTCTCCCATACATGGACACTGACCCCGTGTTAATTCAAGTCCGTCAGAATCCTACCATCCATCATCGGTTATATTTCAATGTATGTTGCACGTGTCAGAAACCGGGAGATACATGCCGGATGTCAAGTGTGCGATATTGCGTGCTTGCTTTTCCCTTCGGAGCATACTACTCTTCTTCTTATCAAGGTGCGTGACCTCACTCGACCTCGGTCATCTTTCAACTGGTTCCTTTTTCAGGCCGTTGTTCTCTCCATGACCGGAGAGCATGTCGAAGCTATATCGCACATGGATGACCTCATCAATCACGCCCGCGCCGACCCAACGTTTTATGTGGTCCAGGTACGTCAAAATATCTTCGTAGAGGGAGGCATCGCCACTGATGTTTCGTGTAGGCATATATGTACCTTCTCCTTGCGAACAAGCACACGGAGAATGGCAATCACGAACAGGCGATTCGTTCGCTCGAAGAGGCGGGAGTTAAACTGGGTAACCACACAAGTCCATCCTCACTGATAGTCTCATTGGTACATGCTCGATTCTCCCGCAATGTATCGAATTTGACCTCGTTTACTTAGATCTCTGGATGGTGCTTTGATGATCTTGCGATCACTATCCAGCAACGTCTTTGCGAGGCCTTTTTGATAGCTGGTCGCACAGAGGCGGCTGCCGAGTGTATACTACGCATGGTGGATCAGTGTATCGACGTAACCGAGCCTATCAAGACATGGATTTCCGGTGTGTTCATGTTCTACCTACTTTTCCAATAACTGTGATGCTGAGATGACTCTCACTCATCAGACTTTAAATCCAGATGCCGCGAGAAACTAGAGGTCCTCAGGGACAGTTCCCTGAGCGCCAAACAACGCGACAGAGTTGTTTCGCAATATATTGTGGAACTATCGCTAGGTCCATCTCGCCCACAAGACCTTCTGGTTAAGCGAAGCAGGGCACACGCAGACAAAGGAGACTGGAGGAATGCTTTGAACGATGCAAATGATGTAGTTCATTTTTTATCCTGTTATGTTCGTCCATGTTAATGCCCGTTGTTCAGGTGATCAGGATCGATCCATCCTCTCCATCGGGCTACGAGAGGAAACATGCAGCGTTACTTGGTATGGGATGCAATGATGAGGCAGTAGCCACATTCGAGACGATGCTCTTGAAGATGTCAAAATCATCTGATCCTATGATTCGTGGTGAGGCCAATCACATCACACTGATATTCGTCTGCTGATATCTTCCTGTAGAGCGCTTTCGCCACTATGTTCGGCCGGAACAAACGAGGGAAGCCATTCGTGCAGCTATCAAGAATGCTATACGTGATTCACCAGGGGTGCTCATCGACACCTCCTCCGGTCGTCTGTATGACAAATCGCAGCAGGCCTCTGTGTTCGAATTCACCTCGGCCTTTATGACACTCATCACTTCTATGACCACACGGATTGACCACGCTCTCATTGAAGAAGTGGTTGGGAGATTTTACCGTTATGCCACGTTTTCGCATACTTGGGAGGGCAGTGAACCACTATATGAAACAGTCACCAAGATCGTGGTATACGATCTCGCAGCGTCTCCTACTCACGAGAAGCTACAAATGTTCTGCAAGATTGTTCGGGATGAAGGATTCAACTGGGCTTGGAGCGATACATGTTGTATCGATAAAGCGGATCATTTCATATACCAACGATCCCTCGTCAGCATGTTTGCATGGTATGAGGGGTCGGCGATGACAATCATCTATCTATGCGACGTCGATCAGCTGGCAGAGCTTGGCGCTCTGATGAGGAGTAGGTGGAACTCTCGTGGGTGGACTTTACAGGAATACCATGCGTCGAAGGTGGTCCGAATCTACACCAAGGATTGGACTCCGTATCTTGGTCTTACTATCCACAACCACAAGGAATCACCAGAGATCATTTTAGAGATGGAGCAGGCAACAGGTATCTCCGCACATGCGCTAATGGCACTTCGCCCTGGGTTGAATGATATACGGGAGAAGCTCCGGCTGGCCTCCATACGACAGACGACGTATGTCGAGGACGCCGCCTACTCGCTCCTCGGAATCTTCTCAATGTCGTTGCCAGTCACTTATGGCGAGGGAGACAGGGCACTGGGACGGCTGTTGTCTCAGCTTCTCACCAGTTCTGGGGACACAAGTATCCTTGCATGGAGTGGGAGATCTGGTGGCTTCAATAGCTGTCTTCCAGCCGATATCATCGTTTTTAGCCAACCCTTGACCTTGCATATTCCGCCAACTATCGCGGATGCCGAAATAGAGGACATCGTTGGTCTACTGCACGCTTCCTCACTTGATGGAAACCTGGTCAGGACGTTGTATGACCGAGTGGATGAGTTGCGTATACCGATGTTCTCGGGACAGCGGTTGAGGCTTCCGTGTCTCATCTTCAAGATTAAGCTTCTATCACGTCGTTGGGATGGATCAGAATTTACCTTTCGTACACAGGCCGGAGTGCTTGGGGCTGTGGAGATCAAGACCAAGCAGAGCTTCACACCAGAGGATTCTCTCTATCTCGTTCACCCTTGGTTTGACTTTCTTCTCGACCGACGTGCGGCTGGAAAGAGAATAGAGGTCGCACTCCAGGAGCATGGCAATACTTCAGAGCCGGATGAATTTGTTTCGTTTGAGGACCCTTCTGGCGCCTCGCGTGCAGACCCTCTAGATACCACATCGCTCCAATCTCGTACTCGGGTGCTAACGGGCGCACAGAGGCGGGCCTATGAATTCCTCGCTCGACTGCGGCAGCCGTTTGGCGCACTCTTACTTGCGTCCAACCCACGGAACGTGGCAGAGTACTCGAGGGTCGCTACAGAGAGTCTAATCACCGTCCAGGTGGAGGAGATTACGTCGACGACGTTGAACACATTGATACAGGGTGTACGGGAGCTGGATGTACTTTGATGGTCTTAACGAGATTGTATCTTGTTTTCTGCATGGCACATCTCTACCTTTTCGACTTTTCTCGCTTCGATATACCCCGTCTTTTCACTCAACAGTCATATCCTCGGTACGCATGTACTGTCGTTCATCATGCTGTAGTTGCATTCTTGAACTCTTGGAACCATCATTAAGAATGGGCTTTGTTTGTGTTCCTGTGGGCTCGTGTGTGACGCTTAGCAGATGGTAACTCGATCTGTCCCTATGGTTAATTCTATCTCGAAATATGTGCGTGCGACACGTATCTGTCGGTCTAATACACCTCCGAACACATAGAAAACTACAAGGTATCTTAGTTCAACAACTCAATGTCTCTGACAGTGATGAGTTTGTTTATTGATGTGAAATGGTCCGTAATACGAGACACTATTGACAATTGTCCGAAATCACGGCACGAAAGAACGAATTGAATGAAGTAAACGTGAGTCGAGAACACAACGTGTCGTCCAACAAGAATCTTCAGTTACCGGGTCCCACTAAAGGCTTCTGCCCCTTGTCTTGTTATATCTAGGTTGCCGTCGCAGAGTGAGTGGGTCGGTGAACCTTCCAGGCTGCCCCTACTCACGCTCTTATCTCGATTTGACTCTTCGAGTGGCATATTGTCAACTGCTGATGTTTCGGGCCTACCTTCTAGTAAGGAATAATGTAGGCGACCACTTCCCAACACTCGCCTAGGCGTACATGCTACTCAGGGCCCGTAAACTGCATCCGTCGCTCTTGCCCGTCCTCTCTGCAGCTAGTGCCTTGTTCGGGAACATGTGGATGATTGACACCTCAAGCTGAACACTTGCACGACATGTCCGATAAGCACATTATAGTTAATCTCGCCTTCTTGTATCATGGACCTGGACATTCACCTTTGATATCGCATAAACGACGTAGCCATGCTAGGTTCGCCACATGTTTACCACTTTACTCGAGCTCCCTGAGGAATACGTTGCCCCTGCGCTCCACGCGCGTTCACAGATGAGGAAGCGCCCACGCCAGTTGCAACCTATATACTTATCTCTTCGACGTCCGGCCCTGTCGACGTCCGCGCATGGTGACACGCTGACCGTTCCCAACTACATTCGATCTTTTGTCTAATGGCCACCAAGTCATGTACGCAACCCACCGACCTCTCGTGTTGATTTTTCAGTGCCTCGTGCAGGCGAGCGGTGGTATCAATCAAGCTGACTGAGGTCCGCCAAACGTAACAGCCAAGTACCTTGGAGGGTAGGGACATGGTGTTGACGAAATGTACGTAGCGCAATGGTCAAGTGGCTCGAGCCTACGATCATCGCGGTGGATCATACAATGGATCTCGTGTCGTCTTGACGCGTTTTTTGTTGATGGTAGGTAGCGACTAGGGTATCTTGACTAGGATGAGTCGGGAAGCGCAATCGGGCGCAGAGCGGTGAGCATCGCTTAGGTGCTCAAGGCCACGTTGACGGATATCTGCGCACCAGAAATAAACATGCCC